>MU825447.1:162130-219630 GCA_029204205.1 Desmophyllum pertusum | reverse complement strand
CCATGATCTTATCAGTAAGTTAACTTTATAACATAAAGCAATTTTCCTGACTGTCCAAAAATATTTGTGTTTCAATCAATCAGGAACAATTCTAATCCTTGCAGTATGCAGGAAGTTTGTCTACCGTTATATGGCCTAAGCTCCCACGTTTCTCCTGTAGCTTAGTGGTAGAGTGTCCGACCGGTGTATGGAAGGTCATAGGTTTGACTCCTGTTAGGAGAACTCAGAATCCTTTTTTTCCGAGTAGCTTGTGTCAGTGACTGAATAATATCTTTCTCATAACCAAATTGTAGGTTTGATTTGGACAAAACAACTTATAATTTAATACATGTCATGAGCATGTCACATTTGAAAAATCGTATCATCTAAATTGACCCTGCGAGTATTGCTACTCCTCCTGGATAGGATGCTACAAGTCCATTGCAGCATTTGACCGAGTGCTAACTGAGTCTGTGTTTGTGTTCACACAGGGTATATGCTTCAAGTGAACCCAGTTAACAGACCAGATATAAGAGAAGTGCTGACAGGACTTGAAGCCATTGCAATTGCCATGGATGTTGATCTTAAAGGAAGAGTGGTAAGATAAAACTCACTTCAGAAAAACTTAGCTTCCAAAGAACTGCCACGGACATGCACACTACTGCGACCATTGATGCGACTTTCTAATATGCGCATGAGCCAACAATCTGATGTCACTGACTGGTACACATTAACCGTGTGAATAATCAGTAGAAATTATAGATGACATCTGGCTGGATTCTAACTTTTGTTAATTTATGTAAAATTTATTATTATACCTGTACTGTCTCTTTACAGAGAGATGACATCCCACCAACGTCAGGTGAAAGATCCCCTCCAGGTTGGTACATGCTAACTTAGGCTTCGCATATTCATGTAGACTGTTCACAGCCTCTCTCAACGAGTGCGGAGTGCAAGGGGTGGTGGTGGTGGGAGGACGAGAAAAGAGGGGAGCTGTCTACATCTTCCCCGCTCCCAGCCCCTCCCACTCGCACTTATGAGAGGCTGTGGACAGTCTAATACAGTAAAAACCCGCAAGTAAGAACCTGCATTTTCCCAAGTTAGCCTAAACAGGTTCTTACATAAATGGTAATTAGCACAAATTTAGGCTATTTAGGTTCTTAAATAGGTTCTTATTTTCTGAAGAAAAAATTACATTGTGGCTAATAGAATTTAGTGGTATTCACCCTATTCCTTATATAAAATCTGCATACCAAGTAAGTATTTATGTAAAAATGACTGACTGTGACTCCAAAGAGGATCCAAAATGTTGACCTATCTTATTTGCCCAAGTGTACACATATTTTTATATAGATTTTAGAAATAAGAACCTGTTTCAAATTTTAGGCTAAACAGGTTCTTGCATAGAGGGGGTCTAACTGCAAATTTTAGCCTAACAGGTTCTTAAAAACTAGGTTCTTACTTACGGGTTTTTACTGTATTCATGAGGTAAAGGACAAGCACTCAGCAACTAGAAAATTATTACCAGGGTCAGTATGAGAACCTGTTACTGGGATATTTATTTAGAATATTTTCCTCTAACGGAGTGATTATTTTAATAAGGGAGGCCTGTTGTAAATATGAGGAAATCAATTGAAATTACAAAACATTGTTTACTAACTAAGATAGAAAAACACCAATAATAATAATTATTAAATACTCAATCACTGTTATTGCATTTCTGGCCTTCTGATTGGCTCCTTGCGCCCATGTTATCAGCTCATAACACGGATTCTGCCAAATATGGTAGCTCATAACAGGGTAGTTCATTCGTCGAGAAAGTGAAATTTGAAAAAGATGGCTAAAATCAATGAAACAATAGAACTTGCTGTTATTATAGGTTTAATTACATTTTTTAATTAATAATTTTCATCAATTTCTAGGCAGTACCAGTGGCCCCCCACCAGCACCATCTTCATCTGGAAATTCTGTGTTACTTGGTGGAGTTGTCAAAGGTGCCAACAGTCTTTTAGTAATATCAAGGATATGTCCAACAAAGTTATGCAGTCTGTTGCAGGGTAAGGCATGATCTACACTGTAGTTAAATTAATTAATACCAAGAATCTGCACACTGGAAAATGACTACCCGGTATTTAAAAGTATAATACTTGCTCAGAATGCGGTCACTGTTTACAAATTGAACTTCATTGTCATTACTTAAAGGTCAAATGCAATGAAATTTTAATAAGATTGGTTTTAAGTCAAAATCATAGGGAATATTATGAATAATCATATTCTGAAGTTTGAAACGATTTAGACAAAACGTCGCCAAGATATTCGACTTAGAAAACCGCCTTTTTTTTCGCTTCCACAAACGGAAGCGTTCGGGCAAACTTCGGAAAATTGTCAGAATGGGAGGCTCACCACATATGACGTCACATACACGCGCGAGTCCGCGAGAAGAGCGGGAATTGAAATTCAACAAGTGTGGTGTTTTATGCTGCTTTTAACTGTAGCAACTGTTCAAAAACGTCTCTTAAAAAGTGAATTCACATTCCTATAAACTATTTCGCGATTATTCCAACACGTCCAGGAGCTGAATTCGCAGGGACAGAGTTCAAGTCCAGATAGAGAAAGGAAAATTCACCGTCGTGTGTTCACGTTCTCCATAATACCGTGAATTTGGTCATTTGACGTTGTTGTTTTGCAGAGGACGACAAAGAAATGTACTAAAATGCAAAACGCACGTGCGGAGCAATTGTACTACTAATTAAATCTATTGTTTTGTGACGTTCTCGTTTCCGTCGCCGTCGTGGTTGTTTAAGGTCCCTAATCAGGCGTAAGCTTTTTTACATTCCCTAACGACGAGAAGAGATGCAAGGAATGGATGAGATTAATTAATTTGTTGTATTTGAGCATTTTCAAAGGAGATGTCAAGGTCTTCATCCATTTTCGTCAATACCGGCTATGGAATAATCTCCGAACAAACCCAGAACACTTGACCCAAGCAAATTACAAGCTTCAAACACGCGCGAAAACACGAGCGAAAACACGAGCGAAAACACGCGTGAAAATAAGCTCACCACATATGACGTCACAAAAACAGTAAATTCGTTTCCATTCCAAGCGCGGTCATTTCTGGTTTGTTTTCGTTCAGCCGTCGGAAATTCTCGGAAATTGTCCAATTTTGTGCCTTTTAGCGCCACAAACCAGCTTTTGAGGGTTGAGTATGATTGATGCCAGTATAAAGAACAGTTTTCGCGACAAAAGAAAAATACCAAATTTCGTTGCATTTGACCTTTAAGAAATTTCTTGGAGCTGCCATGGTTAATATTACTACACGCCTTTCAATAAGATGTGAACTCTGAAGTTCAAAACCCAACTAACCATTATTTTTACTACCGTCAATCATAATTACGATGACAACTGTGGACCAGACCCTGAAAAAAAATGGATCAAAATCTACAAATGAATCACAACCCATGGACGTGTCCTTTTGAACCTGTTGAAGTGAACTTCTGTTTCCTGAGAAGTCAGCTAAGATGATTGACGGCAGCAAGAAATGCAACCGTTGGTTGAACAGAGTTCACATGTTATTAAAAGGCGCAGTGCAAATTCTAGAATTGGTGTCTGGGGGGAGGGTGGCAGTGACGTTGATTTTCCTCTTTAAAATTATTTGTCAAAAATTTGTTTAAGAATACCTGTGTTTTCAGTGCAAGCTTTACATTAAACTAATCTTCTGTAACTTTGCTTTTTCTGTTAGATATGTCAAGAATGACTTAGACTTGTCATATGTTACATCCAGAATCATGGGTATGTCACCAGCAGGGCTGGAGTTTTTTATAATATTATAATAAATTTTTTTTGTCGTTATTTACTTATTATTAACTGAGCGTGAGGCCATACTGGCAGAATATTAACCAAGGTGTTTCTGATACAATTTAAAAAATTACAATCATGGCGCACATCATAATCTTTACAAGCTCTAGCCATATGATATGTTTTTAATTAGTGGTTTCATTTTCATGGTTCTTTTTTTTTTCAGCGATGTCTTTCCCAGCAGATGGATTGAGTCTACTTATAAGAACAACATTGATGATGTGCGAGATTTCTTGGAAGCGAAATACCCTGAGAACTACCTTGTAATCAATGTATCACCCAGAACTTACAGAACAGAGAAACTTGGTGATAGGGTAGGTATATGATAGGCTAGAAATAAACTCTTTGCATGTCCTGTACTTAGTTTGTTATTGTTAGTGTTAAAATCAAAAGATACCTGATAAGGGATGAACCATTTTATTTTGGGAGGGGGGTTGGGCAATTTTTCTGAGCTCGAATTTTTTTTTCCGTCTTGAGTTTGTGCAAGAATTTTTTTTCACATTTTGCTTGTGAGTGAGTGAGTGAGTAAGTGAGCTTTGCACGATTTTTTTCTCTCTACCTTTGCTGTGCAGGATTTTTTTTTGGTAATTGCCCAACCCCCCCCCCCCCCCCCCCCCCCCCCCCCCAAAATAAAATGGTCCATCCCTAATAATGATTTCAAATGGGATAAAAACACACAAGAAATACTTTGAACTGTTTAACATTGTAAAGTCAAGTTTATAATGCAAATTACAACTTGATTTCTCTCAAATCAAAATAAATCAAGGCTGGTAGATTTCATCATTACTGACAGAGGTTACAAGACCTTTGCAGGTGTATTTTGAGAAAAATAAGTTGGGTTAAAATTATCACATTTTACTTAAATTTCTTCCATTGCAAGGCAAGTGCAAGCCTTGAAATGCCAAAATAACACTGAACTTTTTAACCATGCTTCTATAATTATGTCCCTGTGTTTCATTGCTGCTTTTCTATCTATCCTTTCTATATTACTACTTTAAAAATGTGTTATAGCCTTTTTTAAGAAAACAAGTTTATTAATCGTCAACACTTATTTTGCAGGTGATAAATTGCTGTTTGGTGGGTCACAGGCTACCTCCATTGGAGAGGCTGATCTCACTGTGTAGGAAAATCAATTCTTGGTTAAAAACTGACAGGAAACATGTGGTGGTCATACATTGTCAGGTACAGAATCTTGAAATCTTTAATTTTGTGGTAATTGTTTTTAGATCATGCTATTTTAGTGTTTAAACTTTTCTCTGGTATGTGGCTTCTCATACTTTCTTACTTAATCCTCTTTGCCCCTTGAGAGGCATAGGGCTTTGACTATAGCTCTCCACCAAACTCTGTTGTTTGCCAACTGTTTGCCCCCCCACGTCCTCCCGATTTTCTCCAGCCCCTTGTCACTGTACGTCTCCATGACTGTTTAGGTCTTCCCCTTTTTCTCCTACCCTGAGGGTTCCATTCCATGGCCATTCTGGTGGCTTCTCATAGACCTGATTAAGACGATTTCCGCTGGACGTTCGAGCAAAAAGTGCAAAAAATTAAGTTTCCAAAAAAATACTCATAGCACAGTAACATTTTGAATACAGTTAAGAAGAAATTATCGATAAATTAGCTCCCACGCTGACCCCGCGAGAGAAGTCATTACATATTTTAATTAAAAAGACGCTTCATGTCAGTTCAAAACAAAATGGTGTGCGTTTTCATAATTTTTTACAAGGTTCAACATTAATTTTCTCGAGAATGCTTGAGAATTTGATTGCGGGGTCACTTGGAGAAGTGAATTAAAGTGATATGTTTCAAATAGTATTCAAAATGTTACCATGCTATGAGTAGTTTTTTAGTAATTAATTTTTGCACTTATTGCTCGAACGTTGAGCGGAATCCGTCTTAATAATTATTAGCCCAAGCCATACAGTATGCATTAGTTCAGTTTGACTTATTATTTACTTTACGCTATTCTTTTTGTATCAGGATGGCAAAGAGGCATCTGGTGTTGTTATAGCTGCTTTTTTTGTTTTCTGTAAATTGTTCAAAAACCCAATGGAGCAGCAGACATGTTCAGTATTCGTCGCTGTGGTATCGGACACAAAGTTTCACTCACTGCTTCACAGGAGCGGTATGTTATTTCCAAGATCAAAATATTACAGCAGTAAACACCAGCGGATAAGTTGGACCGCACCTTTTTCCACACAAATTTCATTTCAAATTGGGGATGCGGCTTATCTGCAAGTGCGGCTTCTCCGCCGGTGTTTGCGGTAGTTCTCCTAACTGGTTTATCATAATTATGTTGTAGTTTTGAGAATATAGTGTTTATCAACCTATGAGCTAATTCCCAAAGTTAATGATTTTCTTGACACCTGTAGGCTGACAAAGTCAAGATTGATCTTTTGAGGAGAAATTACAATTATTTATATGATAACAAATTATAATTATACAGTCAAACCTCCACTAATGGCCACCTATCTATAATGGCCAGGATTTTTCGTCCGGACCATGTGCCTATCCATACACTTCACTGTTATTGACAGTTACCTCTCTTTTATGGCCAGTTAATTCTGCCCGGGGGGCCGTTGCTAATGGCCTCCCCCGCCCCTTCCCTCCAAAATCTTGGATCTCCCTGCCACAGAGTACATGTCTTCAATTATTTCATTTTGTTCTTCAGTTATTTACTATACGTCACACAACTGATCAATAACCAGGAGCTGAAACCTCACAAGTATTCAGTGTACATCAAGTCTGTTACAATGCACCCTGTCCCCGCCTTCAACAAAGCAAGGTACACATGTGGTCTCTAGCTCAGTCTTGGGAGAAAATGTTGCTGTGTGTGTATGCTGGATTTTTACAGTTTATGTCTTTATTCAACTGAGAGCTATGGTTGCCTTATGGTTTTGAGTGTTGAACTTTGAATCAAGGAGTAAATGATGGGGGGGGGGGGGGGGGGAGACAGGGGGACCGGTCTAAACTTCCCGCTTCCTGTACTTTGTACTCCTGGTTCCTGCCCCCCTTCTGTTGTGGTTCTGCCTCTTCATGCTTTTTTCTATTGCAAAATATTATGCAATGTTACCTCAAAAAATCCTATTTCTCCCAGTTCCGCCACCTGTGGATCCTCTCTTCTCCCATGTCCCGTAGTAGAGTTCCTGCCCCCTTTACTCCCGTGTTTCTACTTCTGCCCCCTTCCCTCCTGCCCCCCCCCCCACCCCCCAGGAGTAGCAATACTCCTTGCTAGTTTGTGCTAAAGAAACTTGAGTGTATAACCATAAAATTATTTGGTCTTGCTTCAGGAATGGTTGTCGTCCATTTATTGAGGTATACAATGGAGAACAGAGAATTCTTACAACTGTTCAAGAGATTGAAAAGATGAGGTAGGGATTTTAGATGTGTAATTAATGCAGTGATTTAATGTAATATGCCATTTCCGATCCGAGTTCCCTTTACCTCTGTTTTAAAATGAATCCAAGTGCGAAACCTGAAACAGAGGCAAAAGGCAACTCGGAAATGGCCTATTCATACAGATACCTACTTCTACATGTGCTCACAGTTGATTGAATATGTAATTAAAATTTTGTCTTCTTCAAGGTATGCAATGTCAGTAAATTAGTTTTAACAGATAATAACAAAATTTGTCAGTGCTCTACCACATTAAAATGGTAATTGGGGACATCTATGTACTTACCAAAGTGGACAAAGTCAAGGTCCGGGTTTGAGCGCTGGCCAGGGTCATTGTGTTGAGTTCTTGGGCAAGACACTTTACTCTCATAGTGCCTCTCTCCACCCAGGAGTATAAATGGTACTGGCAAATTGTCAGGGCAACCTGACTAGCATCCCCCATCCAGGGTAGCAGGGATACCTCTAGTCGCTTCTGTATGAAATGTGAACAGTGTCTAGTCTTTTCAGTGCATTACAGGTAGGCGGTCTTAACAGAAAATGTCTTCTAACAACAAATTACCCATTACAAATCCTTGTTGTTTTCTATTCAGAGATTACAATCTGGGCGATGGTAAGGTGTCATTTCCTGTGAATCTGACTCTACAAGGGGATGTAACAATCGTGGTTTATCATGGTCGATCGACACTCGGAGGAAAGGTTCAGGGCAAAATGACCTCCATGAGAGTGTTCATGTTACAGTTTCACACTGGATTCATCAAGACATCTGCACAGAAACTCAAATACTCACGGTAGGAATGTCACTCAGTGAATTACAAGAGATACACAGTATATCAATAATTACCATCCAGTAGTTAGTGGGATACAACAGTATACTGTACCATTTACAATCCAGTAATTACTGGGCTATAACTGTACAGTCAAACCTCCACTAACGGACACCTCCCGTAGGCAGATACCTCTCGTAAGCGGACACTTGGTCATGTTCCCAGCTACATATAAACACTGTATTTTTAACATCCCATAAGCGGACACCTCTCTTAAGCAGACACTTTTCTGGTCCTGAGGGTGTCTGCTTATGGGAGGTTTGACTGTATCATCTACAATCCAGTAATTACTGGGTTACAACTGTCAGTTCCATTTACAATCCAGATCACACTTTGTAACTAAACAGTTAAGAAGTGTTTCTTGTGTCTTTCCATGCAGAGACGAGTTGGATATCCATAAGGATGATGAAAGCAAGTTCACTGCACGGTTTAACATTACACTGGACATCAGTGTTGACGCGGAGGAAGTGAACAATGCAACTCACACGTGGGACACACTAAAGGTGGATAAACTCTTTCCTCAAGTTTGTTTCTCTACTAAGGAAGAGTACCTGGAATGCCAGGAAGAATTTGGTAAGTACAAATACTGTCGTTACATAAGATGTTAACCCTTTCACTCCCAAGAGTGGCGAAGTTCAAAATTGAAAAAATTCCAAATGTGATTACGTAATATTGAGAAACAAACAACACCACATGAAAGTACTACTCAATAGCTTTCATTTGAATGGTCACATGCTAGGATTTCATCCACAGACTCAAAAGTTTGAACCACCTTGTACAGCATAGTAAACAGTACCACATGAAAGTACTTCTCAATAGCTTTCATTTGAATGGTCACACACTAGGGTTTCATCCACAGACTAAAAGTCAGAACCATCTTGTACAGCATAATAAACAGTACCACATGAAAGTACTGCTCAATAGCTTTCATTTGAATGGTCACACACTAGGATTTCATCCACAGACTTAAAAGTTAGAAGCACCTTGTACAGCATAATAAACAGTACCACATGACAGTACTGCTCAATAGCTTTCATTTGAATGGTCACATGCTAGGATTTCATCCACAGACGCAAAAGTTAGAACCACGGTAATTGACTCCAGGTTTGATTCTGGGATTGAAAGGGTTAATCAGCTTGTTACGAGCGTGGAACAATCTGAAAAAAAAATCCATGAGTCCTCAATAGGGTTCAAACCTATGCATACTGGTCACTGAGCTACTGAGAACTCCTCAAACCAGGATCACTCTATTCGGAGTCCCAATACACTAACCATTAGGCCACCGCGTCTCCCACACACCCTCTTATAAAGTGTTCACTGCTTATTTTCCTTCAACATTTGTTTCTTTTCACAGTGAATGCAGATGATAGAGAATCAAACATGGTGTCAACTCAAAATCAAATGAAATAGAAGAGGATGATGATGATGATGAAGAAATACCTCAAGAACGGCCTGAGAGTGCAGAGTCTGACAGCTCGGACGGAGTAACAGCGAGTAAGCCAAACAAGAACTTCAGATCAACAGAAAATCAAAGATCCATTGGAGACAGTGATGATGAGTTTGAGAACCTGCGTAATAAGGTTCATAATAATACCGTGCAATCAGCGTCAGACACTCACGATTTCTTCTCTGAGAGAGAAGGAGTTGGAAATGGTGTGGATAAGAATTTAGATTTGTTTAATTTAAAGTCGCAGTCAAGCGAGGAATTCAATGAAGACTTGTTTAATTACAAGTCTGCAGATGATCCTAATATTGATCTGTTTAATTTGGATTCCGATTCCGATTCCGATTCTGATGAACCGGTCTTCAGCAAGCATAGTCCTGATTCCACAAACAATGTAGACCTGTTGAACTTAGGAAACGGTCAAGAAAGCCAGCGAGTGACTACAAAGCCTGCTTCTCGTGTCGCAGTGGTGGACGACATGGGGGTTGATCTGCTAAATTTATCATCCAGTGGGAGTAAGGACAGTCAAAACGTGGACCTGGTCAGCGGAACAGAGAAGAGTCCCCATCGGAGAATGAAACGAAATAAAAGCGCTGATGATATTCTCAGTCCAGGATTGCATGAAGATGAAGAGTTTTTCAACCAAATGGGAAGTCGAAGCTCCAGCTCAAGCAGAGAAAATGTTTCTTCGTTTACTGTCACTGGTGTAGATTCTCCCACATTTGATCCATTCCAAGCTACAAGGACTAAATCTCCAGATCCTGCAGCTGATATCTTAGGAAGAAATGCCAGTGAAACCACTTTGGAATCCCAGATTTATTTGACCCATTTATCTCTAATAGTCCAAGCAAGAAGCCTTCAACCAAGTTTGATCCCTTTGCCAGCAAGCAGGCTGAGAGTAAAGCAGAAACGTTTGATCCTTTTGGTGCTGAAACAGCTCAGAGTAGTAGCAGTACAGAATCATTTCAACCTTTTGGTTCGAAAGGCAGTGGAACAAACATGGGCACATTTGATCTGTTTGGAACGAATTCCTCAGAAGCGAGCGAAGACCTTTTTGGAATTGACAGTTCCCAGGTTCCTAAGACCACATCGCAGGCCCAGACACAGAGTAATGCAAACTTATTTGGGGACTGGGGAAACTCTTCAGCGGCAACTCTTCAACCAGCCAAAGTCCCCTCACCAACCCCTCCTAGAAAGCCAAATGGTACTGTGCCGCAGAACAAAGTGACGGCCACGCCAAGTGATCCTTTCTCAGACTTTGGAAACTTGAAGTCCAGTTTACCAAAGTTTTCCCCTGCACCAACCTCTTCTTCGCCTCAAACACAGAAGAAGCCTGGGCCTGGAATTAGTGCCAATCCTTCTTGGTCTCGCCCAGCCCAGCAACCCTCTTGGCAGTCTGGGGCTAAACCTGGTGGATCACCCAAGGTACAAAAGAAGCCAAATTACGCACCGTCTTACACCACGCCAAGTTCTTCTGGAGGAGTGTTTGGCAACTATGGACAAAAATGGAGCGGTGAGTTTAGTTGGAATATATCTTAAGTCTCTTTCACAGCTATTAGTTTGGTTCTCACACAGTACTTCGCCCCAGAGATGAGCTGCGTGGTGACCCAAATAATGGTTGCAATACAGCAAAGCAGTTTGCTGTACCTTCATGTCTTGCACTCTCCATGTATTCCAGATATTTTATTTCTTGTTTGAAAACATTAGAGCTTCTTTAGTGTATGATTTGTATATTTACCCTTTCACTCCCAAGAGTGTCAAAGCTCAAAATTGAAAAAATCTCACAGATACGGAAAAACAAACATACCACATGAAAGCACTGCTTATAAGCTTTCATTTCATGTACGTAAAAATTAGAAACACAATAATTGACTTGATGCTTGCTTCTGGGGGTGAAAGGGTAAAGATAAATTATTGATCAGTGTAATTCCTAACAGTACCCTTGTAAAAAAGCCACCGGGATCTTGCCGGGATCCCGGCAAGGAATTGGCCGCCGGGAATCCTGCTCCCGCCAAGAATCCCGGCGACATTCTCGGCGAGAATCTCGGCGAGAATTTGGCCGCCGGGAATCGCAGAACAAGCGGGAATCTCGCCGGGAAAATTCTCTGTGGCCAATTTCTTGCCGGGAATCCTGCCGGGATCCCGGCGAGAATTTGGCCGCCGGTAATTTCTTCTTTGCATAAGTTCTCGGCAAGATTCCCGCCAGGATTTTGCCGCTGCATTTCAGCACCTGAAAATCACTTGGTTTCTGTCAACCCTCAAATTAATTCCCGTTGCCTTTCTCGTTATTGGCGATAACATTTCAAAATGAAAGCTGTGTTTACACCGAGTTCAAGTGTCGTAAAAATAAACGATCGCGAGGTTCGTAATTTACTCACTGTTTTACGCCACAAGGTATTAAAAAGTGAAAACTGTAATCAGGTTAAGTAATAACGCAGGTGGATTTATCTAGAGAAATATTGCTTCTGTTCAGGTACTTTAACAGCGAATTAAACTGATCGAAGGTAAGCCCGCCGAACGTCGCCAAAACAAACACAGTGAAATACGATTCCTCTGTATCAAAACAACCCGATATATTTTATTTGCATGAGAAGGTCATCACAATTCACTTGAAATTAAAATACAGATCGTGTAACTAACCTTTTTCTTGAGCTCTGGGTAAAGGTCAAGAAGAATATAAACTTTACACAGCTTTACGCAATCTACCAAAGTCAAACCAAGCTGGGAAGAAGCCATTTCGTAAAAATTCCATTGAATCACGGGCAGATCTGAAGTCACAAGTCTAAAAAGTTTTTACATGAAAGCGGCACTGAAAAGTAATAACTACCTCAATGTGAGTAGTCAGAATTACGGTATCTTCATCCACTGTTCAGGCTTTCCCATGACTTTGCTAAAATTTCAGTTCAGTCAAAGATGCTCGACATTTTCGTTCGCATTTCCAGAATGTTCCAACAACTTTGTTGATCCAATTTCTTGATCAAACGACGTAAAACAACTTTTTCCATCATATGTTCCATTTCTTTTAAGCAAAACATTTTTCCAACCCTTGCATTGTGGATAAACGACGAATTATTCAGCAATCAAACTTTCTGAGAAAATTCTCACTTCAAACGGGTTGCTCACATCATCACGGGATGGCGTGTAGTATGGCCCACGTGACATACATCGGCCAATCATATTGCTCAGTTAACGATACTTGGCGGGAATAAGCCCGCAAATTTTTGCTAAGTGGGTGGTCCGTGTCGGGAAGAACAGGCAACACAGAAAATGAAAGAAGGATGAGCTTCCAATCCCTGAACCTTTTTTTAGCGACCCTTGATCTAAAATAACGATATGCGAAGAGGTTGCTGGCGTATGCGAAGAGGTTGCTGGCGTATGCGAAGAGGTTGCTGGCGTATGCGAAGAGGTTGCTGGCGTATGCGAAGAGGTTGCTGTCGTATGCGAAGAGGTTGCTGGCGTATGCGAAGAGGTTGCTGGCGTATGCGAAGAGGTTGCTGGCGTATGCGAAGAGGTTGCTGGCGTATGCGAAGGGGTTGCTGGCGTATGCGAAGGGGTTGCTGGCGTATGCGAAGGGGTTGCTGGCGTATGCGAAGGGGTTGCTGGCGTATGCGAAGGGGTTGCTGGCGTATGCGAAGGGGTTGCTGGCGTATGCGAAGGGTTGCTGGCGTATGCGAAGGGGTTGCTGGCGTATGCGAAGGGGTTGCTGGCGTATGCGAAGGGGTTGCTGGCGTATGCGAAGGGGTTGCTGGCGTATGCGAAGGGGTTGCTGGCGTATGCGAAGGGTTGCTGGCGTATGCGAAGGGGTTGCTGGCGTATGCGAAGAGGTTGCTGGCGTATGCGAAGAGGTTGCTGGCGTATGCGAAGAGGTTGCTGGCGTATGCTAAGAGGTTGCTGGCGTATGCTAAGAGGTTGCTGGCATATGCGAAGGGGTTGCTGGCGTATGCGAAGGGGTTGCTGGCGTATGCGAAGGGGTTGCTGGCGTATGCGAAGGGGTTGCTGGCGTATGCGAAGAGGTTGCTGGCGTATGCGAAGAGGTTGCTGGCGTATGCGAAGGGGTTGCTGGCGTATGCGAAGGGGTTGCTGGCGTATGCGAAGGGGTTGCTGGCGTATGCGAAGAGGTTGCTGGCGTATGCGAAGAGGTTGCTGGCGTATGCGAAGGGGTTGCTGGCGTATGCGAAGGGGTTGCTGGCGTATGCGAAGAGGTTGCTGGCGTATGCGAAGGGGTTGCTGGCGTATGCGAAGGGGTTGCTGGCGTATGCGAAGAGGTTGCTGGCGTATGCGAAGAGGTTGCTGGCGTATGCGAAGAGGTTGCTGGCGTATGCGAAGAGGTTGCTGGCGTATGCGAAGGGGTTGCTGGCGTATGCGAAGGGGTTGCTGTCGTATGCGAAGGGGTTGCTGGCGTATGCAAAGAGGTTGCTGGCTATCTACTGAGACCAGCCTGAACATAACTTTTATAATCGCAAGGTCACATTTCAAGAGAAATCTTCAAAACGGTGTTGTACCTCTGCTACTCCGTTTGCAATCGTATCATCACCGAGTGAAATGGTCACTGGAGTTCTCAAAGGTAAGCCTTCAAAGGTAAGCCTTTTTAGACTTTTTATACCGGTTAATAAAATACACAGAAAAAAACAGCGCACTTTTAATCCACAAATCAATCGTGATCCCTAAGTAATCAACAAATCTAACATCTATGCAACACGCGCCTCTTCGTTCGATGGACTTTCAGTAAACCATTTTACGCTATTAAATCTCAAAACGGTCGCTATATTTTCCACTAATCTTACTTCTTTGAAAGTGAACTTAGTTTTAGTAAAGTGTCACGATTGTCTTTTGAACTCCAAAAGGTTCCAGGGTCAACCGAGGAGTAGTTTATGTCAGGAACTTGTCATCCCGCCGGGATTTGCATTTCGTCGATAAGAACTTCTCTGCGGGAATTTCTAAACAAGATTTTTTTCCCGGCGAGAACAAAATTCTCGCCGGGAATACAACCGGGATTCGTGATGAGATTTTTTTTCGCGCTGGGATCCCGGTAAGAAAGGATTTCCCGCCAAGATCCAGGACGGGAATTTTTTCCTGACGGGATCCCGGCAGGAAAATTTTCATATAGGCGGAATCCCGGCAAGATCCCGGCGAGATCCCGGTGGCTATTTTACAAGGGTAAGCTCAAGAGGTAGCAGTGGTTCACGTCCAGTATGGAACTGTTAGTTAATGACAACATGTACGGCCATATACCAGTTGAAGAGTTTAATGCATTGATGTTATTTTTCAGCACCTAAACCTGTTGGTAAACATGAGTTTAGCGACATTCTCAATGCACAAGGTTTCAAAGCAGCAAGTGAACAAGAGGCTGTGGATTCACAAACACTGAAATCACTAAAGAAGGAACACAACAAACCTGATGACCCCATCAAAGCCAAGGTACCAATCTTTTCAGGGTTCATACAGGAAAGTCATGGAATCTTTTTCGGACTTTCCAACTACCGTAAAAGCTCTATTAAGGACCCGGGGGGCTTATTTAATTTCAGGCCTCAAGAAGGGGGGGGCTTATTAGATAGGGGGGCTTAATAGAGAGGGGGGCTAAATAGAGCTTTTACGGTAGTCATGAAAAGTTAGTGATTTTGTGGTATAACAACAATCTCATACCCAGAGTCAGCGGTTGGGGGAATGGAATTTTGAATCCTAGAAATCTGGTATTCTGGTTTGTTGTTTGTTACACGAACAGCCAATCAAAAAATTCACACAAAAAATCCATTCCCCCAGAGTCTAACCTGGCGATGACTACCGCTGACTGAGGAGACCGTTGACTCTGGGTACGAGATTGGTATAACAAAAGCTTGTTTACAAATTGTTTTTCTCTTTAAAGGTGAATGAGTGGGCTGAAGGTAAAAAAGGCAACATCCGGGCGTTACTTTGTTCTCTCCATCTTATTTTGTGGGAAGAGGAGGATAGATGGAAACCTTGTGGCATGCACAATCTTGTCCAACCTGAACAGGTAACATATTCATGTGAATGTCACACAAGGATTGTGTCACGCAAGGATCACTTATCATGATATTTCTTCTGTAAGCTTCTGCACGGATGGGGCCCAGGGGGGTTACTCAACAAAGTTTTATACCCCTTACGGGCGGAGCCTGGGCTTTTATTAAAGTTTAGGTCATGATGGGGGAGGGGACGTATTAAAGGAAATTGTTATGTTTGGTTTCCAAGAAGTTGAAATTCTGTGTTTATATGCAAAATGTTACTGACTGGCATTCTAGCAATTACCCCATAACATACTAGAATCTTCAAAGCTTAACACATTAACTAAAGAATCAATGATTTTTATTTATTTTAGGTGAAGAAATGGTACAGAAAAGCTGTACTCTCTGTTCATCCTGACAAGGTTGGTACAGCACTTATCAAAATTTAAATTCTCTTTACCTATTACCATATAATTCTTGTAATGTCAGTTCTGAGAATTTGATTGACCATATCCTCTAGTTGATGATTTTCTTTATTCTCATCACCTATCCATGTGACAGTGTATTGCTATTGTCAGCAGAAATTAGATACAGTCAAATGTCCGCTAACGGACACCTCATAAGACGTAAGAGAGACTAACGGACACCTCATAAGACATTAGAGAGACTAACAGACGGACACCTCATAAGAGTTAAGAGAGACTAACAGACACCTCATAAGACGTAAGAGAGACTAACGGACACCTCATAAGATGTAGGCGGACACCTCATAAGTGGACACTATATGATCTGAGCCACTTACAAACAGTACATTTTTAACCTCCCATAAGCGGACACCTCTCCTAAGTGGACACTTTTTCTGGTCCCAAGGGTGTCCGCTTATGGGAGGTTCAACGCCGGGGGGGTACTCCCTTATGTGGCCTATACGGGGACGTGCCACTGGACAGGGTATGTTTTTGGCCTCTCTCTTCTCTGCCCTGAACACAGGGTATATAATTTTCATGCGAGTCTGTCCTAAACAGGGTCTGAACCTGTCCTAAACAGGGTATGGTTGCACAATTTTTATACAGTATTTAGAGATCGGAGATGAACATGGGTCAAGTACCCCCCCCCCCCCCCCCCGGATATAAAAAAAGTTTATTTGTGTTCTCCTTTTCAGTTGACTGGCTGCCCAGAGGAACCACTAGCACGCGCTATATTCATGGAGTTAAATGACGCATGGGCAGTGTTTGAAGAGGAGGGATCCAAACCGTTATTTTAGAGCAATGATTTGAAGATACTGTGAAGTAATCCTCATGGAAAAAATATCCATTCAGTTGTGCAGTGCACTAGGTGAACATATACGGAATTATTGAGTGGGTACATGACTGAACAAAATGACAACACAGTCTATACTAGACACTGTTGTAAACAGAATACTGAACTGGTACCTGCGCTGAGCAAAATAGCAAATTCGAATTTCCAAAATTGCGATTTGAAATAAGTCCTAACCAAACTGGTCACTGGTGTGATGTTGAAGATTCTGTAAGTGTTGAGTTGATCTAAAATTATTTAGATTTTATTATTTTCAGAACAATGCATACAGTTGTACTTAGTTAATGTGTGTAGCAGCCTATTTTGACCATTTTGACCATCTAAACTACAGATCCTACAAGGCTGTTGTTTTGACATATTTTAGACATAATTAAGTAACATTAATATGTAGATAAATTACCTTCTTAATATGTGCTTTGTTTTCGTGAAAAGCGTTAAAAAAATAATTATTTGTGATGGCCCTACTCAAATGTCACACAAACCAGTGTTTTAGTGTTCTGATTCTCAGTGAGAGCGACCGATCCGATCCTACGCAGCCGGTATTTGGGTCGTCATGCACTCAAAACATAATGGCTGCATAGGAGACTTCCGATCCTCGCACCATCTGAGAATCAAGCTGGTGTTTTAGTGGCCTGTTCCAGACTCTCGGATTGTGATGGAATGGCTGACGCTTCCCAGTTGTCTCTTGTTGTCCTATTGAATATTTACAAGAGAAGCGCAAAGGGCCCTTCGTGCCACTGAGTGTGCCACTGAGTTTGCCACTGAGTTTCTCCCAATCTCCCACAATTCTCGCCCTCTATTTCCCATAATATATAGTTTAAGTCAGGTGGAATGGGCAAAAATTAATAAACATGTCAAAAACAAAGGGTTTTTTTTTACTTTCTCGTTTATGCATTAAGCTTACATGCATCTACTATTCCAACCATTCCCTCGCAATCTGTTAGTTTGAAACACTGGCTAGTGTTTCAGTGCTATTTTAAAATTTTCAGATGTCATATCAAATAACTAACAGTAATATATATATTACTAGTAAATAGATCCAAATTGAAAACTAATAACATTGATTGAAATATCAACTTTCAATATTATTGTTTTTCTTGTGCACTGCTTGGTGTACTAGCGTCTAGCAGATGCATAAATCTCTAATTTTTTAAATACTATTTTCCCTTTAACTTGGTTATAGAGACCACTGCTGTAAACTTCCAAAACTACTAAGCCCTGGGCTTATAATTATTTCAAATTGCCTGTCACATTCGAGCTTCGCAGATTTTAGTCCAGTTCTGGCCCTCTCTCTCTGTCACGCAATCGAGAGCGTAGCGTTGCGTGACAGAGAGAGGGCCGGAACTTACACAGATTTATGATTTGTCAGTTTGGCTGCGACACTGGCAAATTTTCAGGGAGGGGTGAGGTCTTTTTACGTCTTTAATATTGGAGAAAATTCTTGAAAGAAGGTCAATCATTGAACAATGTCAAACATAATGCAAGTTCTACTGTATGGGGCTGCTTGTAGTGTATATAAGTTATCATTAGTTGAGATTTGGAATAGATATGGTGCTGGCTTATTTTTGGAAATTTCAGTATATTGTGGCTGACATTTAAGTACATTGTTACCTAGTCGGTTACTGTATAACATACTTCAAGATAAATGCTGTCCAGACACGCTTCATAAAAGCAACATACATGTACACTACCAAGGCAGAGCAGACAATTTATTATTTTTTTAATTTATAAACAATAGAAGCCACATGAGTAATCCGGGAAGGGGTGGATAAAAATGCGAGCAAAAAGGAGGTCTATTTCCATGTGTTCCCCCTTCTACTTGCCAATTGTACTAGCTACATTAATGTTTCCACAATTTAACTTCTTAAAATTTCATTGCTAGTTCTTTAGCTATTGATAAAGTGCTCTAGAGCTACACTCATCACCACTGCAATTCGGCAAACCCTAGTGTCACAACGTAAAATTCACTCTTATCTCTGGGAGTGAAAGGGTTAACATATCAGACGTTCTTTTGGTTCGTCATGCAATCTCCTTTTAACGTTGCGTGACAAGTCAAAAGGAAGGTAGTTTTAGGCCTCACAGCCGTTATTTCTCGTCATGTAATGCAAACACGCCATGGCTGGAAATCAATGTCAACATCTAAATTCTCATCACAATATCAATAGAAAATCAAGCATATAGGTTATGAGAATGAGGGAACTGAACACTAAGAGACAATTAACTTAATGCCCTGATCAATTCTCCCAACTAGTGTTGTAAGAAATTAATGGCGACCAGTAAGGAGAATTTGTATGTTAATAATGGGTTTGAGGATTAATATTATCTTACTATAGCGCTCTGTACGCATTGCGTGCCTATGATGCTGGATCATAAATTTATTGTATAGTACAATGTTCAATATATTGTAGAATTTACTTGTGGCATTTCACGAGAAGTATTTAGATGGTTCGTCCACATCTGGCATATGTTGCAATTGAGTAAAATGATCTTAAAACATTAACCCATTGTAAACAAGGTTTACTGTCATTCAAGTGTGTGCCCACGGGAGTCTGGTTTATGGGAAGGGGTTGAATCTTTGATGACTCAATACTGGTGTCCATTACATTGTCGAATACTGTATATGGGAGGTGTCGGCTTAAGAGAGGGGAGCAGGAGACACGTTGGACTCTGGATCGAGCGGTCTGGGTTCAAACACTGGCTGGGGTCGTGGGTAACCTGCGATGGACTAGCATCCCATCCAGGGGGACTAGGATACTCCTCCTATCCTAGAAACCCGGATAAGCTCTGGCCACTTTGGTCCAAGTGTGGCTTTACCACTTGTACTAATGGGAGGTGTCCACTAATGCGGTGTGCCCTCTGGTGAGAGGCCGCCTAAGGGAGGTGTTGAACAATAATTGTTCAAATTATTTTCTAGGCGTGGAATTAATATAAAATCTCCGAAAACAAAAAACAGGGTGAAAGAAGGGAGACTGGGCAATGTCCCTTGGAAACGGTCAACAAACTTCAAGATGTCAACAATAACAATTTTATTTATTTTCATTTGTTACTTGTACAAGGATTAAAGATGTTACCTTGATATCTGGCGAACTACAACATAACTACTCTGTCTTTACCAACTCAATGCAAATTGTTAAACTGCAGATTTCCTTGTGCTTTAATCGTTAATTCACTACTGACTTGACAAAACAAGTTCAATAAACTCCCAAGATATAGTTTTAGTTTCATACAGCCAGTATAAGCTAATCTAGTATCCAGATCTCTGGGTTGTCCTTCTATTCTCGTGGGGAATAGGACGGGAGAAGATCTGGGTACCAGAAAAAACACGTTTGTCAAACGAAAATTTTCGTCAACACGTTGCTAAGCAACAAGACGTTTTGACTAACGAGAAGTCACGTGTCCTTGTTGCTACTTTCGGATTAGACAAAAGTATTCAAATGCATCAATAAACGCTTGTTCCTGACTGTGTAAGTGTAGTCTCCTGTGTGCAGCCGTTATTTGGCTTGTCACGCAACGCTCTCGAGGAGGAGAGGGTTGCGTGACGAGCCAATAACGGCTGCGAACGTTCTTTGTATTTGATGGAGAAAGGTTCGTTCCTCTACTGTAAATTACTAGATTTTGTTACATTTTTGTAGTAATTTGCGCTCACTGTATGTGAACTTAACATCATCTATTATTATCTTAGTTTTCATTTAATAATTATTCATTCCCAGAAACAAAGTGGAGTTCCATGCAACCTCGTTCCTAGGGTCTCTCGCTTATGGCGGGAAGAAGAGAGACCCTGGGAACGAGGTTGTTGCATGCGCACAAAATGAGTTCCACTCCTGGCCATGCATAGGACATCGATATATTCACGAAAGTTTCCAATTCCTCTCCGTCTGAATGCATGAAAAACTGAAAAATTATCTTTGTAAACACCATTCTTTATTTTAAAAATCGCTGCATTCACAAAGCATTTTAAGGTATTGCACTTTCAGCATATCCAAATAAGGTATAACACTTGACGTATTCCATTGGTTGTGTATCCATATTAGGGAAAACACTTGGTTTGTCGTATCCATATAAGGAATGCGTCGTATTCTATGAATCATACGTCAACATGAAAGCATTCTCTGTCACATGTTTCGTGTGAATCACGTGGTCCGTGCAGGTCACGTGGTCCGTTCGTATCCCATCTCAGTGCACAAAGATGAGTATAAATCGTACTAAACCGCGGCCTGCTTGGAGGCAAGATGTCCCAGCATTCCTTCATTAAAACGAAAATTCTTGGAGGACAGTCACTAGGACAAGGTAACAAAACATGTTCTCTAATACGCTCCATGACTTCTTCGTCCGAGTACCCTTGATGGGGCTTCGAACCAAACGAAAATATTTCCCACAGGACCACTCCAAAGGACCATATGTCTGTCTCTACGGTGAACCTGTAATTAAGGACCCCTTCAGGGGCCATCCAACGTAGGGGCATAGGAGGCCTATTAGGAGTACGATGATAGTCGTGTATAAAAGGGTTCCGTGATAACGCCACGTCCGTTATTTTGACAGTCATACGAGGCCCTACCATACAGTTCCGCGCTGCTAAGTCTCCGTGGATATAATTATGTTGTGACACGTAATTCATTCCAGCAGCTACTTGAATTGCAATCTGTAATTGATCGTAATAACTCAGGGGTTCTGGATCGTCGTCATCATCATCCGGGCTCTCCAGCGGCGAGTTCTCAATGAGGTAATCAAATAATGTACCATATTCTACGCACTCGTACAAGATGCACGTCGGAGGCCCGTTATAACACATGCCAATGATACTAATGACGTTAGGATGACTAAACTTGGACCAAGTCTCCGCTTGGCGCAAGAAGCACTCCCGGTTACTCGCGGACGAGCTGTTTCGGAGGACTTTGGCCAAGATAGCTCTTGTTGTCTGCACGCCGTCAACTTTCTCCAAAACTTCGCCTTTGTACAGTTTGCCAAATTCGCCTTCACCCAAATCCTTAAGAAATCTGACAGTCTCTCGACGCATTTCTTTGATCTAAAAAAAGAACAACAAAAAAGAACTTCAACTTGGCGCAGACAACGTAAATTAAAGGAGCTATGTTACGATATTTTAAGTCATTTTTGCGAAGTGCAAAATCACTGTCAAATTGTAGAAAGGCTCAAAATAATAGTTTACTAAGGTAGAAAAACAACAAAGAAGTGATAATAAACCAAATAGTAACAAGGATGGTTGAGGATGGAGAAGATTAAGACGGATTGCGAATGGCGAATTTGAAAACATTGGCCAATTTTTTCAAGATGCGCCATCCGTGACGTAGCTCCGTCACGGATGGCGCATTTTCAAGGGGTAGGACGTTGGTAAGCCCAAATATTTGACGTTCGTAATCCGTCGATTTCTTCTTCCAAAAGGAAACAAACAAAGACGACCAGTGCTCTTTGAAATATAAATTTTCCGGCGATATTCTGCGGTTTATGTGCTGCAATGGTATAGGGAAAGCCACAAACTGTCACGTGGTCGGCAGAATGGCAAAAACCTGCAGGATCCTCTACGTTCATTCCTTGGGAATTTTATTATTTTTAATCTTTCTCACACAAAGCTCACCTTCGGGTAAGCCGGTTTACCAACAACAGGCACAAGAGGTGTAGCCGCTGACTGGCCGGCTTGGTAGATGATCTGTTTATGATATCTCCAACAGATTAAGATCACAACTGAAGAGAAGATGATGGCGAACAGCAAGCACGGAATAACCGTGTACAAGATGCTCACGACCTGTACAGGCGGTGGGATGGCGGACGGATCATCTGAAAGATTAAACATATTTTGTTGAACGTTTACAAGTACCAGTTGATGGCGAAATCCCGCCTCCGAGACGGGACTCAGCCTGCGGTTTTCGCCCCGAAGTTGCTAAGCAACATGACGTAACCTTATTGCGCTATATACTGGTGTGATTGCTCTCGGATTACTCGTGAGTGCTCGCGCTGGTTTTTGATTGGACAATAAGAATCGGAAATTCTTCGAGTGCTTCAACGAAGATTTGCCAAAAACGGCACTTGTTCCCCCGACTTTTGACTGTTTCAATTCACAATTCGTTCTGCAATGTAGCTTCAGTAACAAGTGTCTTTTTGACAAATCTTCGTTAAAACACTCGGAAAGTTTCCGATTATTTTTATCCGATCAAACAATAATAGCACGAGCACAACACTTTTTTCGGCGAAGAGCCCCACTAGCTTCCAGTCCCTTTGGTATTTTTCGTGCACACTTACAAATAAGGTTAGTCACGTGGTCAGTCACGTGACTAACCTCAGACTGAAATAATTTCTGGAGGAAACAAACTATAAACGTGGTAAGTATTACGCCAAAATAACATGTTTCCGACTCTTTTTATCCTGTGGACTTTTTATTTTCACAGAAATCAAATCAAGCAACAAATGAAGATTAATTCGGAGTGATTGCAAAATACAAGTCGCAATTTTGGCCCACTTCATTTACATGTGTCAGTACTCTTTTGAACGTCGAGGGAATACCACAATAGATGTTATTCTTATTCAATGCGATACAAATACGTTGCGTGGCATTCTGTGTTTAGCCGATAATAATTATTGTAATTCGGTTCCTGCTTTGCACTGCATTCAGCTCAACAACAAGCAATTCCGTGAGGCACATTATGCAGTCTTTATACAACATGTATAAATAGGCTCTATGTGTAGGGATATTACTATAGGGGGGGCAAGGGAGTTGAACTTTCCGCTTCCCATACATTGTACTCCCTATTCCCGCTCTTTCTTAGTGACTTCCGCCTCGTTATGCTTTCCTATTGTGCAACTACGAAATATTGCTAACTTTTTCCTATTTCTCCTGGTTCCTGTCAGCTTGGCTATCCCACTTCCCGCCCTCTCTTGTCCCACCCTCTTTATTCCCAGGTTCCTGTCCCCCTGTCTCCTACCCCCACACTATTACCTTATATTTTAAACCCATTTCTTTCAGAGGTTTAACTTCCTTCCCATTATTTTGTCAATGTTACTTAATTAAAGGGTATCACCAAGAAATTGGTGATTTATGAATAAAATACATGCAACTTCGTCACCAGGGCCATCTCCACTTTCAAGATGGCGGGTGGGCGCGAAGAAGACCCTGGCGAAGAGCAGGTCACGTGACCACAAAATTAGCCAATCGCGAGCCCACCGCCATTTTGAACCAATCAAAATCTCCAATATTTTTGGAGACACATGACCTGCTGTTCGCCAGGGTCTTCTTCATGCCCACCCACCATCTTGAAAGCGGAGATGGCCCTGGGGACGAGGTTGAAAATACATGTTGTCTGAAGTATCAGCTGTCTCTGTTGCAGGGGGGGGGGTTGGGGCAAGGAGACGGCTGACACTTCAGACTATGAATACAATATTGTCAATGATGAATGGTATATCACACAAACATCGGGTTACGGAATATTATTAATTGATTAATTAATTCGCCTCGACTTACCACAACTGGGAATATCACAGAAATCAAACTTGGTGTCAGCATCAGTTGTGAAGCACCAGGGTTTCTTCTTTTTTCCTCCGGGATTTCGACAAAAGTTGTGTCCACCGGCAAGCTCTGGATAATCCTCTGATGATAAAATGTGGTGATGAGGAGTAGAAGAGTTCCACCGTTGACAGACAAGCCCTTTTTCTGTGACACTCACATTGGCACGAAAATGTTCTCCTTTACCATTGAAGCATCCAGTAAACGGTGAAGCTGAAATTAAAAAAAAAAAAATCAGAATAGACCATTTTACAGTTCTGTGAAATGTAACCAAGCCTCTGTATGAAAGCGAGGTTAGGGGTGACCATAAGATGATACAGACCAGAAACTAGTTTACATAATAACAGAATAATTTACATTTGAAAAGAAGGAAGGTTTGTATCACAACAAAGTCAACTCCAGCCTCACTTCTGTTCAAAGGCCTGGATTCTAAGCACACAACTGTAAAATGGACTATTCGCGAGATTCAAGGTCTAACATTGCACTTTACTAATGTTTCGCATAACAGGTATAGATTATTGAAATCACAAGACTTTTTTGCACAGTTTGTGAAGTTCATGCATTTAGATTCTGTTGAAACCTTATTTTATTCCTGGGCTTTCTTCACAACTGCTAAGCTTTTCCGAGTAGCTTGTGTCACTGACAGAATAATATCTTTCTCATATTTCTGCCAAGCTTAAAATATACCATCATTTCTTTTCACTGCTAAGTTGTTTCATTCTCTGAACACCACAATACAATAATATTATGATTTATTTTGTACATCAGGGCCGTAGCTAGCGGGGGGGCAAGGGGGGCAACTGCCCCCCCAAAACCTTTTCACTTTTGAACTTTACTGTGATCTGACCTTTGCAAGTTTTCACAACTGATTCGCTCATCTTGTTGAGATGGCAAACAAAAGGAAAGCGATTCAAAGACAATGAAATGGGTAATGCATTCTGAAAAACGAAAACTGCGCGTATGCTTTTTTTTCGTGTTCAAATAGCCGCTTTTCTTGATTAAATATGCCGAGCGGGGCTTGGTACTCTCCCCAGATTTCGCTCGGCATATTTAAAAGTCAAGATGGCGGAAGAGACTTCTGCGAAGAGACGACGTCTGGTCCAAACAAGCATAACAGCGCTTTTCAAGGAAACAACAAGCAGGTATGACAATCTAAGAACTAAAATTTATAAGAGAGCAGAAACTGTACTTGTGTGAAACGTTTTAAATACCTTTCCCATCGTTCTGAACAGTTTGACTCGCATGTATCAAACTGCCCAATTTATACCACGATACCAGTGGAATTAGAAATCGGGATTCCACTGTACTCTATTTTAAAGAAAAATTTTAACGAATCGGGAAGTAAATCTGAAACAGACACCTCGGATCAGATAATGTTTGGACGGAATTTAATATTTTTCTTTCAAGCGAATTTCATTTTCATCGCACAAAATGTGATATTTTATGGGAAAAAATGGCCGGTCAGTGGACATTGTCTTAAACTGTTAAATATTAAACTGAATTTTCAGAGAGGATGTCTCAAAAGAATCTGAGGACAGGACAAAAACATCAGGTCACTCAGTTAGTGAGAGTGAGAATTCACGGCAGATTGAAGGCGAAATAACAGCTGGTCCAGTTTCAAATACATACAGTGATCCCAATGATCCTGTAAATGTTTGTTTAACTGATCAGACAATGATCAAGCTTCTGAAAAATACATTTACTCCACCTCCTGAATTCAAGTTTCCTATCACAGGTGGCAGACGGTTTCTAATGTCATGGATGGACTCTCGGCCATGGATACGTTATAGTGTTCAAAACGACAGTATTTTTTGTAGCTACTGTGTTTGTTTTGGCAAAGAAAACACAGACTCGCCATTTGTGAAGAAAGGTTTTAAGAATTGGAAAAAAGCCTCTGGAGTTAAAGACAATTCTCTTGATAAGCATATGCACAGTGGCGAGCATCAAATGGCCGAAGAGAAAGCGCTTAACTGGTTAAAAAATTGCAAACCAGGAAATGATATAGCATCCAAGATTACAAAGCAGGTTGCGGAAGAACAAATTCGAAGCAAGAAAGGCATTCTCTCAATAATTGACACCATCATAGCTTTGGGGCAAAGAGGTGTCGCATTAAGAGGAAATTGGGACGCAAAACAAAGAGAAGAAGATGGCAACTTTATTTTTTTTCTTAACTGGAAGGCCGAAACAGATGATTATCTAGCGCAACATCTGAAATTTGCTCAACCCAATGCAAAGTACACATCACCTCAAATTCAGAACGAAATAATATCTTTATGTGAAAAAGAAATCAGAGATAGAATTGTGCAACAAATTCCAAAATATTGGAGTGTGATGGCAGATGAAACGCAAGACTGTTCAACTACAGAACAACTTAGTATCTGCGCACGTTTTGTCAACAAGGATAATGAAGTGTGCGAAGAGTTTCTTGGGTTCGTGAAACTTACAAGTATGGATGCAGAAACAGTTGCAAGAAACATTCTTGACGCTATAAGGCAATGGGGACTTAACCTAGAGTGTTTAGTTGGACAAGGATATGATGGTGCTGCTGTGATGAGCTCATCTATAAACGGTGTACAAGCTAAGATAGCAGCAGAGTTTCCAAATGCAACATATGTGCATTGCAGATCACATGTTCTTAGCTTGGCACTTTCATCTAGCTGTAAAAACGTTGCGGCAATTCGCAATGTTTTTGATAATGTTGGTAAGATGACTTGGTTTCTTGGAGGAAGTGCAAAGAGAAAGGAAATTTTTTTCGAAGCAGCAGCTGGAAATGCAGATGATGCTGTTATGGAGCTGATGAAAGCGTCTGAGGAAAGCAATGAAGCGTCAACAGAATCTTTTAGCGCTATTGAGCGAGCGTCAAGTGCAAAGACTGTTCCTAAGTTTTGTCCAACCCGCTGGACTGCCAGAGTTACAACCCTATCAGCTTTGTTGGCGAAGTATCGCTCTGTAGTTCAAGCACTAGAAATGATAGCAGATCGTAGTAAAGGTGACGCACAAAATGATGCAAGTGCACATTTACGTCTCTTGAGTGATTCACAGTTTATCGTTGCTCTGGTGGTAGCACAAGCTGTTCTGAGCTTTTTTGCTTGTGTTACAAAGACACTTCAAGCAAAAGACTGCAACCTTAGTGAAGCTTACAAAGATGTCCACATATCAAAATCGTGCGTGCAAGACAACAGAACAAATGAGTATTGGGAAAGGCTGTGGGTCCGGATTGAGACAATTGCTCAGGCTGTGGGAACCACAGTCACAAAACCACGCACTGCCAACATCCAGCGTCATCGTGCTAATGCAGGGTGCAGCTCTGACCAGACTACAAGTAATTACTACAAGGTGAATGTGTTCTTTCCGTTTGTTGACCATGTAGTCCAAGAAATCGAGGCCAGATTCTCACAACAACATCAAGGTTTGGTACTTGCAGACAGGCTATCAATGGCAATGGGCATAGACACCAGTGATGAAAATGAAATACTAAAGTATTACAATAAGTTCCTCACCTTTCAGGAAGCAACCTATTTCTCAGTAGAGATTGCAAAGTGGAAAAAGTACTACGAAAACATGCCGTTTGAAGAAAGGCCTGCAAATGCAAATTCAGCTTTGTCTGCGTGTAACCCTCAGACATTTCCAGCCATTCACAAGATCCTTACCATTCTTCTGACTACACCCGTGGGAAGTGTTAGTTGTGAACGTTCATTTTCAGCTCTTAGGCGTCTTAAATTGTGGAACCGTTCAACGATGAATGAGGAACGATTAAGTGGCCTAGGGATGCTGCTCATTCATCGTGGAACGGATTACATTCCTGAACCTGAGGTCATTTATCATAAGAAGCAAAACTGGCGTAAGTGACTGATTTAGTGAACCTTACGTTTCGTCTGAGTTAGTAGGTAAGTAAGTAGTTATATTTTGATTGTCCGGTACCATACTAACTTCAAAATTTACGATTGATAGAGAAATATTTTTTAAACGGTAATCCGGCCAACTGGGCATGGAGACATCTTTAACACACGAAATAGACAAATCTGGTTAGTTAGCAATACATCAGTATTGTAAAATGATTAGTGTACTAAGGCCGATATATGTATCAAGTTAACAAAATCTCGGAAATGTTGCTGTAAGCACTAAAAATACCTGTCATTTTACACTTAATCGACATTGATTTTTTGACAAAATTTATCATAGAGAATGCTGAAAATAGCATTTCCGAGCCTCTAATTTGCAAAATTTTCTGGGGGGGCATGCCCCCAGACCCCCCTAGAGGCTCGCGCCTTCGGCGCTCATTTCATTGCCCCCCGGTTCAAAAAAGTTAGCTACGGCCCTGTACATTATCACACACTCGGAGAGAAATTGTCTGGTTTGTTCATGAACTTCATGGGTTTGAATATATCACTGATAATCTAGACAACAACATTATTTTATTTGTGCCAAAAAAGAGAAAGAACAAAAATTGAATGGTCACACATTTGGGTTTCATCCACAGACAAACATTAGAACCAACTTGTTCACCGTAGCTCATGAAAGTACTGCTCAACAGCTTTCATATTAAAAAAAGTTGTACCGCATAACAAACAGTACCACATAAAAGTACTGCCCAATAGCTTTCATTTGAATGGTCACACACTAGGGTTTCATCCATCATTTCATCTCACTCTCTGAGCTCAGTCAATTTTTGAGTTAATGTTGTTGTAACTTTTACATTTAAATGTAAAAGTTACAACAACATTAACTCAAAAATTGACTGAGCTCAGAGAGTGAATTAGGGATAAAGCTGGACTAGGAAAAACATCAATACTGTAATGACACCAACCTTTACTTCGTTCCTCAATTGGCTTATGATTCCTCTGTCCACTGACTCCCAGTTTTATACAATTCTTGCCTTTCTTTGAACTTTCACGAGGCAAAGTGGAACACTCTGGGAACAGGATATGCTGCAATGATTCTCTTTGCATTAAAATATACTCCTTTGGACAAATCGTGCTACGAAGGATGTCACATTCCTCATAGCAAATCTGCCGTGGACGTGGCACAGGAGATGTTTTGTCGCAGCTTGGGAACTGATAATGGCACAATAGAGGTTGTACATAAGGCCGGCAGCGATCACTGATCTTGTCAAATGTCTGTATGGTGCTATACGCAGTGCTGAGTTTATTCTCAATGTTTTCTAGTCTTTCATAACTTCTTATGTAGATTGGTCGTCCCTTCAAGAGCTTGGAACAAACAGAGCCATTATAAATGACACAAGTGCCATTTTCTGGGAGAGCGGGTGGTGTAGGTATTTCCCTAAGGAAGAAAAAGGAATAATTAATATGTAAAAAAAATGGTGTTAAGCGAATATTAACACCATGTCACAAAAATTGGAGGTTGGGCACCCGGGGATAAGCCAGAGGCCGATGGTGATACCCCAGCCCAAAGATGGTGGATTGCCCTGAAGGCTGGCCCCTGACGCACCCCAGAGCACCTGTCACACTGACTGACATGTCTCGACCAATATTTCCCCAATACGGACCTCACGTACGTTCAATAACATCTATATATATACTGTATATTTGACATCCACTTACAAATCACTAGTTGTTGGTTTATCTTTTCCCTGGTCATATCCATTGTGTCGAGGATTAGATTGTTTTGGGTATTCAGGTAAAACCTCTGCAAAGAAAATATTGATCTATGATTAGAAATTTGAATGGTCACACACTAGGGTTTCAACCACAGACTTAAAAGTTAGAACCACCTTGCACAGCATAATAAACAGTACCACATGAAAGTACTGCTCAATAGCTTTCATTTTAATGGTCACACAGTAGCTGCGTTCACTCTGGGAGCAAAGAGAGGGGAGAGCTTTCATTTGAACGGTCACACACTAGGGTTTCATCCACAGACTCAAACGTTAGAGCCACTTTACATAGCACATGAAAGTACTTCTCAATAGCTTTCATTTGAATGGTCACAGTACTGAGCTGCATTCACTCTGGGAGCAAAGAGGTTATATAAACATTTTTATTCTCGATATGCAAGTTTTAGTCTCCAATGAGCTTTGCCTCTCGAGTCTTCCACTAATATATCCCTCCCCAATCTGTAATATGTCCTCCCTCCAAGATATACTCAACTGAGAATTACATTATTTACTGGTGATGTAGTTTTAAAATAAGCAGATCTTGCTTCATACCTTGTGTAGTTAATAATGTGGTTGTCCTACTGGTAGGCAGAGGAATGGAAGGCAAAGGTGTTCTGTTTTCTGGAGACAAAATATTATGAAATTCTGCATGAATAACCATGTGTGGCAAACACACTGCTTGCAATATACAGTAAGTTGGACAGCTATCGCACATGTAATAAACTTTCAAACAAACACATTACTTCAGTGTACAGTATATGGGTAAAATATTTCATTTGTTAAAACGGAGAGCAAAATTAATGCCATCTTTATACAGTACAGCCATCTTTATACATATAGAAAATAATACATATACTAGATAGAAATTTATGAAAAAAAAATCAAATTAACACATTTGGTGTTACAACTGAAATTTTAGTAGGATTTTCAAGTTAGCCTCCAACCAATTCATGTCTATTTTTATAGGACTAGCACTTTACTAGTACATTACTGTTGTTGCACTCTGATGTATTAAACTAGGGCAATTCAAACTGAACATTTGCGTGCAAAGATTCCCAACAGGCTGAAGGTCGACCAGCTGGCTATTAGCATAGCCAAGAAGATTTTCTTGAGAGTCTTGGGTCACAGACGGCACCACAATGTCCCCTCCTTGTTTATTTTGGAGCTTTATTTTATGAAAGCTAACAATTAAAATTAAGCTTTTGACAGGCACTTTTCAATTTGCAATAATCCTAAAAACACTGTATCCAACACTTTCAGCCCTAAGTGATCAACACCTGATCATTATTTGTCATCCAAATATTGATATAAAGACATACAGGTCATGATAATAAAGCAACAGAGAACTGAACAAACACTGTCTTGATATTTGACGAAATTCTCCCAACTCTCACTATGAAAAATGTATAGAACCAGTAGCAAGAATTTCTTTGTTGATCAGAGCAAGCTTACCAAGGGTTGTCTTGTCTTGAGCTGTTGTAGGCTTTATGCTTTCTATAAGTGAAATGTTAGGCATTTTAAGTAGATGTTTACCTTAAGAAAATTTGTAAATTGAGAAATTCATTTATACAGCTGAACCTCTCTAAAATGGTCCTCTGCGACATAACTAAGTGGCCATTGTATAGAGGTGGCTAGTGTAGGGAGATTTCAATAAGAAAAAAGTGTAAAGATTGGCACATGGAACAGATGAAACATCCTGACCATTGTAAAGGGGTCCACAGCTATTACTGGAGGTTCAACGATGTCCATATATACCATGTATCACACATTTTGTATGAAGGTCATGTCTGCCAGCATATGACAATAATTTGTGTCTGTGTGTGTGTACAACTTGTCTCTTTGTTTAAAGGAATTATAATAATTTATATTTGTTTTAAACGTAGAGCTGTAGAAGCGTACAGTTTATAATGTAGATAACGTTATTACTAAAACGTAGAGCCGAAGAGTCGTACAGTTTATAATGCAGATAACACCATTACTGAAACGTAGAGCCGTAGAAGCGTACAGTTTATAATGTAGATAACGTTACTACTAAAACGTCAAGACATAGAAGCGTACAGTTTATAATGTGGATGAAGTCATTACTGAAACGTAGAGCTGTACAAGTGTACAGTTTATAATGTACAAGTAAATGACATTGAGGCTAGATTACTAGGAGTACTTTAATACTAAAACAAACCACATATCAGTTGAAGTTTGAAATCCTGTGATTAACATAAAACTGTGGCACTTTTTGGATATTGCTTAATAGATGGCAATAGCCACAGCCGCATTACTTTGGGCAGTTGAGCTTCGAGCAAGCACAGAAATAATGAACTTACGAGGTAAAAACGTAGAGGGGTAGTACTCTACGAAAATTTCTACGCCAATTTGAGTGTCCAAAAACGAGCCAGGTATATTCAATGTTGCACACATTTTTTCTTATTTCTCCCGTTTCCCGCCATCTTGGGAATCCTGCTTGCCACCTTCTTCCCCCGCCTCTCTCTACTTCTTCCTCTTCTTAGACTACCCACCCCCTTTTACTTCCGGGATCCCCCCTTCCACTAATTTGTACACGTACATCCCCTCAAACTATTACCACTACTTACCATTCACAACAAGAAAAGCTTGTATTCTTGACGTTCCATATGAATTATTTGCCGCACAGGTATAGATTCCAGCATCACTCAACTGTACAAGCCGATTCTTAAGTCTTGAGCTACGATCCCTAACAATCAACAGAATAGCACATAAATATGACTCAATAGCAAGCACAGTAAAATTAATTATTGATGCTAGCATCATCAGGTTGGAAATGCAATAAGAGTTAACAACAAAGAGCGCCATGAATCGGTGAAGCATTGCCGGTGGTCAGTGGTCTGTCATGATGCGCATAAGCAGTAGTTCTCAGTATCGTTTGTGTGGCGTGTGTTTTGTGCAGCGTGGGGATTCTTGGCCAGCACTGTTTGCCAATAATTTTGGGCGGCACGTTTCTTTCTTCCCCCCTCCCTCTTTTTATTTCCACTGACATGTCAGTGTAACAGGTGCCTCTTCCTTTGAGTAGGGGCTCATGGCTGGGTTGCGGAGTTGCAGTGCCAGCCATGGCGAATTATTCAATCTAGGGGCTGGCTGCCAAAAGTGGAAGCCCCTAGATATTCTAGGCACCCAACCTCCATTACGCGCTGCAGTTGTTAACTCCAGAATGAAGTTTGTAGAAGACTGTATTCCTTCCCCACTGGATGAGATGCTTTCCCATCGCAGGTTTCAGCCCAGCATTTTGTCAGGTTACCCTGACAATTCACCAATCCCCTTTAATCACAAGACAAGAGCTAGATAGAGGCACGGCAAGGTTTACGCCTCTTACCTTGCCACCATTCGGCCCCACTAAAACCATTTTTATCAAGATATTACAGCACACTGAAGCTGTTGGACATAACTTTGGTCCCATCCTGCCGGAGTACAGAACATACCTTTTAATAATGACAAATGATTCACGATTGTTTCTTATTATTTTTCCATCCTTGTACCACGTAACATCTGGTTTTGGAAGGCCACTCACGTAACACTTAAACAATGCCTTGCCATTCTCCACTACCGTTTGATTTTGAAGAGGTCTGTCAAATGTTGGTGCTGTTGAAAAGGAAGAAAACAAACAATAATTTATTGTCTCACTTTACTTTGTAGCATTGTAACCATGGTTGATGATCTTTTTGTATTATAATATTTTATAGTTAATAAACATTTTTGTACAGGGTTCAATTCAACAAACACCTTCACTACCAGTGGTGGATCCAGACCTGTTTATAAGGTTGGGGCCCGAAAAATTGTCCAGGCCTTCAATTAAGGTGCAGGCCCAAAAAGTTTCGCCCATAAGGGAGGAGGAGGACCTCCCCTAGAACCGCCACTGACTAGTATATCCTGGTTATTAATACAGTAAGCTAAGACTAGTACAGCGTAAATAGCATTATTGGACTACAGAGTTGTAACTATGAGAAGACAAAACTCAGTCAGCTAATACATAAATCCAACCAGATAGTGATTTCAGTGTGTATGTTAACAATAATATTGTCAGCCAGTTATGCTCTTTTGATTTTTTTCGCAGTCAAACCCAGGTCACGTTGGTGGGATGTGAGCCACCAGTGTGACATCCCTGCTCCCCTAGCAAGGACTGACCAAAAAATGAACAACATAATAATATTCTGTTGAACACTGCAGTACAATGTCCCCAGTCTCAGATAAACTGTGTAAAGGGGGGGGGGGGGGGGGGGGGGGGGGGACAGGGGTCTGAACTTCCCATTTCCGGTAAATTTTACTGCCGGTTCCCACCCTTTCATTAGTGGTTTCCATCTCTGTGCTTTTCCAATAATTGCAATTATTGTGAATTTTTTTCCTATTTCTCCCAGTTCCCGCTACCTTTGGTAACCTGCTTCCCACCCTCTCTTCCCCCACCTCCCTTTGACTTCCCGCCCCGTTTACTCCCGAGTTCCCATCCTCCATATAATTAACCAATCTCAAGTTCACAGTATTAAATCTCCTTATTACACGACTAAGACAGTTGAGAGGGCCGATAACTAAAATCAGCCAATCAGAATGCTTTATTGCCGGTCCAATATTTTCTATGTATTGGACTATTTGAAGTTTCTTACATTGTTATGGCTTAATTTCCACAGCTATTTTCAAGCACAAAGTCGTGTAATAAATCTCATATTAACCAAGCTCGCTCGGGACGGTACTGGGAGAATATCGGCCCTCAGTCTTTTCTGTACGGACCTCACTGCTCTCGATCCGTACTGTCAAGACCTAGGGCCGATATTCTCCCAGTACGGCCCTCGCGCTTGCCATACATTTCTTTTTATACTAGTACTGAGAATTTGGTGGTACATCAATATATAATATCGGTTTCTAAATTCACCTCACCTGTCTGCTCACAGTGTGTTAATGTTGAAAGGAGAAATTATATGTGGATCACTGTTGGACAGAGAATAGAACTTATCATATTCATACCTTTGCAATCTGGACAAGACTTTGTGTGATTTGACAATTGTGAGCTGCAAGTAACAACACATGGTTGTTAAAAAATATATTTACGGAATACCTTTCCACATAAAATAAAAAGTAAAATCATCATACAAAAAGTATGTAAGTCTGTTGTCAAAACCTTCCTTGTGCTCTTTAGCTTATTTGTGACCAACAATCTATATACATGTAATACGACAATTTATTATTCCACTATTACGTCATTTCACCATATAAGGTCAAGAGAACACACAAAATATGAGACGGTATTGAACAGAGCGAATACGGAAAATAGTCGGGAAATTTTGCAGTAGAATAATAAATCCCTTATTTGATGGTTTAACATATAATACGAGCGGACATTTTGCTCATTGCTCGCATTTTTCCTCACCCCTACAGGGCTCGAAAAAATACTACACAACTCGCAAAATATCCGCGCGTATTATATGTTAATCCATCGAATAAGGTGTATGTATTGAGTCATTTTTTGCAATGTACAATGCCAAACTGAAAATTAATCTACCTTCAATTTCTGTAGCAATAAAGCAGCTAGCTGTATTACTAGTCCATCACAGGTAACCCCCAGCATTTTGTCAGGTTACCCTAACAGTTTTCTGACCAGTACCCATTTATACTCCTGGGTGAAGAGCAGCACTGTGAGAGTAAAGTGTCTTGCCTAAGAACACAACACAGTGACCCTGGCCAGGGCTTAAACCCGGACTGCACTCAGTCCAGAGTCCAGCGCACTAACTGTTAGGGCACAACATGACGGCCACCTTCAAATCATAGACTGTACATGTAGCAAAAAAACATTGGTAATAATAAATCAAGGACGACTAAGAATGGGAAGGATTAAATAAGATAACTAATAACAATTTTTTCATCATCCCCCGGCTTACACCTTCATGTTCCAGGGATTTCAAAATGTTGTGTATTTGGTGGAAAATACCGATGAAGTAGTTAAAGTAGGAAGCAAATTTCACTGGTCGCAACGATCGCAGTCACAACGATCGCAAGAGTGGTTTCCATATGATCGCAACGATCGATCACTGCGATCGTTGCGACTGTGATCGTTGCGATCATATGGAAATCAGGCTTTAGCTCCCTCACCCAGTCTAATACAGTCAAAGCTCTCTGAGCGGACATTCTCGCGGACAACTCTACTTTACGGCTGCCTTGACAAAACCAAGATTGAACCCTAGCTCATACAAACTATGTATTTACACATTCCTGTAAGCGGCCAGCTCCAGTTGCAGACACTTTTTCTGCTTCCCAAGGGTGTCCACTTACAGGAGCTTTGACTGTATCTCAGTGGCTAAACTTTGAAGCAATTCAGCAAGCCACTAAATATGTCTTTGCCTGTTTTCCTACACTTGCAAATTCCCCTTATCAACATTACTTTTGGGTACATATAGAAATGTGATGGATTAAATTTAAAATAAAACTTGTATTTTTTAAACTATATGTTTAAAATGCAGTTTCCTTTAATTCTGTCTTCTCAATGCCCTAGACATTGTGTCTCGGTGTGAAATATTCATTTCAAGGCCATTTTGGAAGTTCACGTCTACATTCCGTGAATATTAATAATAATCGTAACACAACAAAGTCAAAACAACACCAAATGGCGCGCCCTGCTGTTAGTGAAATGAACATTTATCATCACGTCACGGAATTTTCATTTGAAGCTCTGTTGCATCTCAATTAACAGGGGAAAAACGAATTGATCAAACGAACCACAAACGCAAAGGTGCGTCGATCCACAACGATTCAGACATTCTATTGTGCTAAGCTTCACATTGAGCTCGAAACATCGATATTTATTTAACCCTTCTAGTGCTATTTGTATTTTTTTTGGTGTTTTTTTTTTTGTTTTATCTCCGTACAAAACAACGAAATTTCGACGCGTAGAATTCCGAAGAATCGAAGTTCTCGATTTCACCTTCTCGAACGAGGACTAAACATGTAAACAAGTCAATGAAGCGAGCGACTAGCACATGCAAATTTCCTGTCCGAATCGACTTACGCGTTAATTTTTTTCTTTGTTCTTCACATTTACACTTCAAAAGAGAACAATAAAGTCTTCCGAGCGGCACATACTAAAACAAACTGTTCAATGCATCAGAGGGTTGAATCACACAATACAATCAGATCACTAAAGCTCTAAATTTTAAACACACACAACTTTTTTCAAAATTGATTCACGTGGAATACTCATTTCTACCACTTTTCTGACCTTCTAATTTACTGAGGTCAAAACAAAATGGAAAATGTATATAAGAAGGATTATCCAGCGCCGATTATAAGAGAATGAAAGGAACACAAAATCCATCAATGAAAACAATGCGAAATGAACAAGCTCCGAATTGTCGCCGTATTGTAGTAGCTTTTTAGCGTTTGCAACTCTCGGCAGCTATCCATTAGTCGAGTTATCTAAGATTTCAAACAGACCGTCTGAACTTTTTCAATCATTGCATAGACCCAGCTGGCCTCGAGCGAATTCTAAGCCGCTATTAACTTTCAAAGCTTCGCCGCTGTTGCTCTGCACGAGTGAACGAAATGCGATAGTAAATCGCGACCAATGCGATGGAAATTAATAAAAGGTTCATTCAGCGAAGACATTTCAATGGCGCAACACATTTAGTGTGATTACCGCGACCGTGAAAACCCATTCTAAAAAGCGTGCCCTAAATACTTTTCTCGCCGAACTAGTTTTACACAAAGCGAAATTTGCATGGTGCATTCACAAGAGGCGCATACCACGTCAGCTCTAATTATTTCTTACATTAAACAAGCAAACAGAGGGCTAATATGAAAACAAAACAACGGTTTGCACTCCATATAGGCCTTACCTCGGAGAATCAAGCGATCGCTTGTGTTGGAATCCCGAGAGAAGGTTTCCTGCGAAGCGTAAAAGCGCAAGACGATCTGATTAGCATGAAGGCTGATCGCCAAAGCAGATGTGCGATCATGTTGGCGTAAAAGCATTGATCTTGATTCTACGTGATAAACAAAACGCTACGAATATTATGACACTACTATACTCCAAATCCTTCCATCTACACACTCGATGAACGCCAAAAAGCGACTTTCCATACAAGTAATGCAGTATTTTCGGAATAGGTGCTGAAATATTCATACTCCCGTAATTGCATTGTAAATTGACGAACGAAGAAAATCAAACAAACACATTTCTACCGCGTACAGTACATCGCCTGGCCAATTCCGACTTACCAGACAAAATCCACAGATAAAATCCCCAAAATAGACAGTTGAACGTTTGAAATCTCATCTCAGAGCCGCTTCAAGGCACAGCCATTACACGTACAACTCTCAATGCCCAACAAAACCCGCCTTATTATCCACCAAAGTTTGCAGGAACAAAGGGCGCATGTGATCTCTCGTGAAGCGCGAATGGATTATTATGGGATTAGCGGTGGCTACTGAAAACATGATTCCAGAATGACAGACGGAAAGGTCAAATTCGCCCTGTCACTTTCACATCATTGGCTGCTTCGACAAACAAGGAGACAAAGCCGAAATTTCCGTTCATTTACATTGAAATATTTTGTCTATTTAGTCCATTAGCACTACCAACCCATTTTGTTTTGCCTTACTTCCTTCGCTTTATCTCCTGAGTCAACAACTAGTATAAAGGCGGTCACCCAAGCCGCGAGCCATCAGATGGTTGCCGTAGTAACCAGCTATATCTGTCAGCACTGTCAGAGTTTACGACAGACACCCCTGAATTGTCGGAAAATTCATTGAGAACGTATCAAATGTTCCCTTGTGCCAGTAGAGTTTGGATTTATACGTGCTAGAATGTAAAAAAACTGTCTGTTTTTACTTAACTGTTTGCTTTTTATAGCAATCGAGCTTACCGAGGGCGACTTTGTTTTTGGGAAAATTGCAGCTTTTTTGAGTGACAGTTGTCGTAAACGGTGTTATTGAAAAACGAGACGAGCAAACGTAAAAAACAAACTTTGAAGAACATTTTTTAATTAGCGTTTTGATTTATTCCTTTGCGGCGAGTGCTAGAGGGGTTAGAACGCCCCTTTCCTGGAGCAAGTGAAAAGGATTCGACCATAATCCGCTTATGTTTATCTTTACACGTCTCCAAGTTGGCGCAGAGTGCAGTTTGCTTTGTCTCCGGCCGCACTTTAGCGTAACATTTTTGCAAACAAAAAACGTGCTCTCTAAAAGGGTCGTTATTTTGCATCACAAGTGACAAGATAAAGAGTGTGCCCCGAGGCTTTTGGCCGCTTTTAAGTTTCCGATATTTTTGTCTGGCGCGAATCGAGACCTTGTAAAACTATCCTTCTCATTTGATTTCCAATTTATATTAGGCGCCTTGAAGTCTATGATTAAAATTTTTCAAATCTCAAGAAAATATCTTGAAATTTTTGGAAACGAATACTACAGAGGGAGGGAAGTTAGTGATTTCCTGGGCTTGATGCTACATCCGGTTTGAACTAAAAAAAAAAACATTTTTTTGAAGTTCTCTATTTCATTTAATTAAGCTTTGATTTATAACATTTACCAGATTTATAAACTAAGGTGATCCTGGTTAGGAAATCGATACATTATGACCTGACCTACATTAGAAATTTGTTAGTAAATCAATCGTTATGTAGTTCATGATCACTTTTGTTCTAAGTTACTATCCAATTTAGTCGGTATCGCTCAATTGCACAGTTTGACAAAGAAACCCGAAACTATTGCTTCGCAGAAATGATTGGACAGTGAGTTTGAAGTCGTTAATTTTGAGAAGAACTTTTTTCACCCAAACCCTTTCACCTGTATGACCCCGTATTGCTGTTTGTTTTATCTTTTCCGTAGTTTTTTTCCCGGGGGGGGGGGGGTACTGAACAAAGTTTCATACGGGGAGGCTCCGCCCCGAGGTCCAAACCCTTACCCTTTCATATACCATTTTTGACTGAAAAGGTAACCCTTTAATATACCTTCAATAGAAAATGGTACCCCTTTCACATACCTACAGTTGAAACACTACATCCCTTTTACGACTTTTACTAAACTTTTCGCTTGAATAGCCGTTAGGTGCGCCTGTTCGAGATATTTTTAAAGGCCCTTTTAAACACCTAAATGACAATTTTCCCTACCATTTTCTATACTTCAATTCGTGAAATCCCTACCCTTTTCTATTCTTCAACTCGTGAAATCCCTACCCTTTCATATACCTCGAGCCTAAAAAAGGACCCCTTTCGGGCGGAGCCTTCCCGTATAGTCCATTATAGGGAGTACCCCCGGGAGTTTTTTTAAACTGTATTTTTTTTCTGACAAATATCAATATAACACACAAAATGGAAACTATATATTTCCTGTTTCCATTTTTTGACAGTAGGCTGCATATAGAATAAACATCATTCTTAATAACTGATTTATCGTGACAAGTTATTTCCCGTGGGCATGAGATAATTCTTGACGTTTTTCTTTCGTTTCTACGTTTCGCCATTCATTAGTGATTCCTTCAGTTTATCAAATATTTATCTACCCTGCACCTGTTCCATACGGCATTTATCGACTAATGACATTCTAGTTCTTTCATATTTGACTGTGATATATTGAGATAACTTGCGTTTTAATTTTATTGATGGAGCAGGATAGATTTTCGTGTTTCCTAAAAATTAAGAATTCCTCTTACAAATAGATCGACACGAGAGCAGCTCGCCCAAGATCATGACCTTCTGTACAATGAGGTCTTTCAAGAGGACCTTTCGTGTCGCGTGTTACTCAGTAAGATGATTAAATACGGTATTTCCTTCCACACTACCGTTTTCATCTGTCATATACAAATGCTCTGAAAATCATTGCGATTTGATCGTTCGTCCGTCTCAGTACATCGAATTTCAAAAGTCTCCGTTTAGGTACCAGTTCTCACGCGCGCGTGGGGCTCGGCAGGATCGACCGAAGGCCGAGCGCGCTGCTAGGGTTGACGTAGTTCTTTAGCCAAGTACTTCGCGTTTTAAAACTGGACTGTGAATGTTTCAGAAATCAAATTTGACGGAAATTATTTGACATAGATTCTCATACAAACAATGTTTTCCGCCATGTTTGTACGTCTTTCAAAATGGTGAACAACTATACTATGTTTGTGTTACCTGTTGTATTTAAAATGAAATTTAAAATCCGAATCTCCAAAACCACCAATTCCATCTTTTTCCACCTAAATGTTTTATTGTTGTGTTTTTCACTTACTTACAAGTGTGCTTAGACTTTACCTCCATTTGGTGAGTGAAAGTTGTGTTCTGATCGATGAAAAGTGCGGGAATGTTTGATTCCTCATGGATGACAACCATGCAACGAGCTGCAATGACAGGTGTGCTCGAATATCATCTAAATCACGAGAGCGTCAAGTGCGTTGGTCTCTCCCACGTTTACTCTCAAGTAGCCTGTGTCGCATCCGTCATCTCCCCCTCCAGGAAAAATATCTTCCCGACTTTTTGAGGGGAGGTGGCGGATGTACACAGGCTAACCAGGGCGCTAAAATGTAGGCTAACTCTCAAGTTCCTCGTGAATGTAGGGTCTGTCAGACACACAGGGTTCAAGCTCTAGCCGGGGTTATCAGTCGTGTTGTGTTCTTGGGCAAGACACTAACTCTCATAGTGCCTCATTCTCTAACCAGGAGTATAAATGGGTACTGACGACGAAATGCTTGGGGTTAAACTGACAAAACCCTGGGGGTAACTTGCGTTGGACTAGCAATACTCCTAGCAGTTTCTCCGGTCTGATAAGCCATTAGGCTCTGAAAAGGCTTTTTTTTTACTTAAGTAACCGCATCAAATGATAACATCATTCATTGTATTAATGTTGGTTTATTTATAACATGTATGAAACCAGATTTACATCTTGACATGCAGTTATACATTTGTACAGTAGTTATAATCGCTACTTTGTTCTTCTTCAAAATTTGCCTCCACTCGCTCAACCTGTTTCTCTTCAGGTTTGCGGAATGTTACTTTGGACCTGCTAAAGTATCATACTTTTAAACCAAAAGAGAGAAAAAGTTGAAACAAAACCAATCACAAATGCTTTCGTCTTGTGGTCGGGGGAACAACACGTGCCGTTTTGGCAAAACTTCGTTGAAGTACTCGAAGAGTTTCCGATTCTTATTATCCAATCAGAAACTAGCGCGAGCAGTCACGTGTACTCCGAAAGCACTCGCGTCAGCATAGCGCAATAACGATACGTCATGTTGCTTAGCAACTGCGAGGACTACAACCGTGGGCTCAGTCCCGTCTCGCCATAAACTGGTACTTGTTCCCCCGACCGTGTTCTGTCATTCATGTAGGAACACATCAAAAGTCTCACAAATTAATTTGTCGCTGCAGGTAACTTTCAAGAAGAAAGAGCAACTCGCGAACTAAAACTATATCTTCATATCTAATAACCACATGCGCTTATATCAACTAAGGAACAGATAATGAGCACTTGTTACTGAAAAGTTTGAACAAGAGAACCTCTTCAATTAAATACAATATAATACAACAGTGACTTGTAACCTATCTGATCAGTATATGATCAACTACACTATCCAACCTAACACAGAGCGGTTTTCAATTGAGTGTCTTAATGGCCAATCACAACAAACGTGAACAAAGAACGAGCCAATGAGAACTCGAAGCAAATACACGTGACCGGCGCCAAGCGCGGGAAAACGCGTGTGACCAAGTAGTGATTGGTTTTGGATTTGCATCTGATTGGTTGAGAAGTTGGCGCGAGTTTTTTTAACCAATCACAGAGCATAGAAAAGCAAAAACAAAGCAATTCCCGGATTACTAGACACTCAATTAAAAACCGCTCTGAGCAACAGAATTGTAAATCATGCATAACTGTAAGCTTCATGCACATTTGTCGCAACTTATGAATCACACATCTTTTTTCTAGCGATAAAGTTGTTTCTATGTATGTACACTCAAATCCTGCTCAAAAAAATTTGCGAATACGGTAATATATTTTTTTGGTATTTTAAGTTAAAATAACATGCACCTCAACCAAGGGTGAACCTGTGTTTACAATAGCATAAATAAATATATATTGGAAAACAGCTCCAACATTTGCTTTTTTCCCTGAAAAAAAGGTTATTCGCAGTCACGGTCAGTCTCCATCACAGGCGTTATTAAGGTCGTCACGCAATCCTTCCCTAGTCACGTAGGATTGCGTGACGACCCAGACAACAACTGCGAAGTGGACTAAACCATAGTGTGCAAACTAATTATTCTCGATCCTAAATGAATTCCATGTAAACCGAACTTTTTTGGTAAATAATTCTTTCCTCGCATACGGATATAAAATTACGTTGGACAGTAGATTCTCGTACACCTACAGTTCACCTTTTCAAAATAAAGCAACTGGAATATCTGATGTACTCGTGATGGTTCTGATGTCAATATTCTCCGTGTTCCATGCCACGGGAGCAGAAATTCGTTAAATACTTGGCTCTCTTGTTTTGCTAATACCCGAGAGCTTAAATGATTTCTTCAGTAATATTGCACTGTATATACGTTCCTTATTTGGTGGTCAACCACGTGACCGCCAGGGACTGGTGCCTCGTACATCAAGAGATGAGCGTTGTTTCTTCACCATTCCATGCATGAAGTGTTCCTGTCACTAGTGGCTCTCCGCAATTGAATCACCTGCCCATTCGCGGAGCCGGGAGCAGATCTCGGTAAAGGGGGTCTATCCGACGGGTTTTCCTCCCAGCACTCCCGCATCAACCCGAACAGCCTGGCGGGGCAATGGTCCGGGCATGACAGTACCTCTAGATTACGTATCCGCTCAATAGCTTCCTGATTGGTGAAGCCAGTGTACGGCTGGCAACCGCACGTGTAAATTTCCCATAGTAAAACCCCGTATGACCAAACGTCCGTCATATGGCTGAACTGTAGCGTGTTGAGCGCTTCCGGTGCCATCCATCGCACCGGAAGTAAAGCGCTACTGTGCACCCAGGAATAATCCGAGGGGTATTTGTAGCTGCCGATTCCCAGATTGGATATTTTTACGATGTTGCCTTCGGTCACGTAGCAGTTTCTGGCTGCAAGATCGCAGTGAACGAAGTGATTCTCGACAAGGAAGTCCATACCGGATGCAACTTGTAACGAGAAGTCCAATAACAGATCATAGTCGGAGATATCGGATGGTATCAAGCCCGACAGCTTAGATGCGTTATCCACTAAGAATCGATACATGTCCATATCAGTATAATACTCGAACACCATGAACCGTGGCTCCTCACCAGCCGACACGCCGATTAAACTCAGGATGTTGATGTCCTGCAGTTTGGCCAGAATGGTCGTCTCCATTTTAAAGGTATCCATAGCAACGGCTGGCACGTCACTTTTGAGGCGTTTGATGGCGACTTCCACGTCAGACAGCTCAGAGCCGAGTTTAATCAGGGCACCTTTGCATACTTTGGCGAATCCTCCTTCGCCAAGACTTTCAAGAAACTTCACTTTACCATGGTTCACCTCATGATTCTGTTTTAAAGATTCAATAAAAAATGTCGTCTCTACTAAGTGTCATTTGATAAGAAAAGTTTATGTTATCTTTATATGGGAACTTATAAGCTCTCTGAGCGGACAGTCACGTAAGCGGACAGCTCTACTTACGGCCGCCTTGACAAAACTCCGTTTAACTCTGTATTTACACATTCCCGTAAGCGGCCAGCTCCAGTTGCGGACACTTTTTCTGCTTCCCGAGGGTGTCCGCTTACGGGAGCTTCGACTGCATTACATAGAAAAACACTTAAAGGGACACTGTCCCGGCGTATTTGCTCAAAACAGTTATAAATGCACGAAATGGTCCCTAAATCTATGAAATAAGAACTTAATAAACTCTAACTAAATGATAAAAAGCAATTTATTCAAGAAATTCCATACTGCAACAAAATGTTTGCAAAATTTCAAAGATTTCCGAGCCAAACTTGAAACTTTGAAAAACTGACATCCTGACGTTTTTTCAAAAATCCATATTGCAATCCATTTCCATCCTCGCTGTCGTTTGTCATCCTCACTTCCTAATGGGCTCCTGTCATTTGTCGAGTGCTATTCTACAGAATCAAACCATTATTGATCAACTTCCTATGATCTAGATATGTTTTTGAGCTTCCCAAAATCATGCTAAAATCAGGACAGTGTCCCTTTAAGACGTAGTAATAAACCAAAACGAAACAAGGATGGTTAAGATTGGGCATGATTGAGACGGATTACGAACGACGAATTTGAAAATTTTAGGATACATTTTTGACGTAGCTCGTTTAAACCACGTTAAAACGTTGAAAATCACAAACAGGAAGCTAGAAGTTTTGGGAAGTTGAAATTAACCACGAATTTGGGAAGTTGCGTTAGCCTTTCGTCGTGGCAACGTTGATGCACTAACTCATTCAGTCCGCGACTATCGACTACTGCAAAATTACTCCGAAGATTCCCGAAGATCGCCCGAGGACCTCAGAAGATTCCAAAGTTGACCCGAAGAATTCCGACGATTGCGGAAATGACCCGAGCCCTTCCAAAGGTTGCCGAAGATTACCCGAAGATTTTACCCGGTCCCATGCGATTACCTGTATACATAGCTAGCCATAGAGAACACAACACAACTGACCTGATTGAATACACACGACTTGATCTCGCTGATGCTTTGCTTCAGATCAAAGCTCGGAGGCTGCAGTGTACTCTGGGTACTCTTGGAGATAGAACCGGAAGAGGCGTGGTTATTCTGCGGAAGTGCGCTCTTGCTGTGCTGTACTTTCAGATACACGATGATTGACAGGAATGCCACGATCAAAACTGCCATGATGGCGGAAATGACGTAAATGGTTCGACCAACCGGACGTACTAGTTTCTGCGCCTGTTTATAAACTGTGTTCACTCCAGGACCTAAACAGAACGTGACCACAATCAGTAACGCTGTCACTTGGTTGTCACGCAATGCTTTTATTTGGGCGTCACGGTAACTCCACGTAAACTGGGAGGAGTGTGCCGCATGGCGGCCCCAGAAACCCTTGCTATATACCACAGCTGGGGCTGGGCTGGGTAGATAGGCCTAGTAAGGGACGCCATGTCCTATTGTCTGTTTAGCCGCCATTGTAAATAAAAATAAAATTAAAAAAGACCATGAAATGCTGTACCCTATTCTATACTGTTTCAGACCAAAAAGGAGAGATTTATATACCATGTTCTCGAATAAAAATGCTTTGGGCGACACATATCAAGGGATAAACTGGGTGGAGTGTGCCGCATGGTCCATGGCATGAGTATAAGGCTTTTCAGGAGGGGAGGAGGATGGCGGGATGACGGGAGGAAGAGCGAAGGGAAGAAAAGCCTTCCTCTCCTCCTCTCCCTGATACTCAGGCTACATGGTCCCAGAAACCCTTGTCATGTACCACACCATGAAATGCTGTACCCTATTCTTGACTAAATGCGATAAAATGATACCCTACACCATTTTAACAATACCTTTGCCGCTTCGTTTATGTACTTGCTGATAAGCCAAATGTACTAAATTTCATTTCAAGATAGACTATTAAAATGCATGTGATATTCTGTTTCAGACCAAAACGGAGAGATTTATATACCCTGTTCTCGAATAAAAATGCTAGAGATCGACACCCTTTGGGGCGACACATATCAAGGGAAGGTGTCCGCGTACCGTACAATACAACATGTATCCACGCGGGGGAGGAGAGGGGCTCGAATGTACCGGCAGTGTAAATGATCACTTACCTATCGTAGAACACTTCTTTACGTCACAAGATTCTTTCTCGTTATCCTGTCCCACATAACACCACGGTCTCGTACGATGCCCATCCGGGTTACGACAGAAGTTGTGACCCGGGGGGTCCATTGTTGGCCACGCACGGCAGGGGCGGCCTGATTTGGAAACGTTCTTACGGCCAGCGTAAGTTTCTCCACTGCCGTTGTAGCAGCTGTTATCTGAAATATTAACAAAGCACTTCGTTAAAATACGATGCAAAACACAAATACCGAAATAACAACGGGCAGGCTGGGAATAAGTAGAGATCACTGTATATTTTAGATTCTTTCAATGCATTTATTTCCTATTTTCTCACTAAAAATAACGGGAACCAAGTTAAAAAGATAAAATGTAGAAAACCCTTTCTGCCAAACCAAGTATGCAATCTTTATCCACGATTTGCTCTAGTGGTCGCTATATAAAATTTTCGAAAAGAGAATTTATTTAAGCCCTGGCCAAGCGCAGTAGACGCAAGTTTTGAAATATGAATTTGCGTACAGACTTGGGTGGCCAAACGGAGTCGCAAGTTTACTCGCAAGTGCACGCAGTTCACAAAAAAGCCATTTTAATGTTCCTGTACGCGCTGTAATTCAGTATTTACTCGAAGTAAACAACAAAACTGGCGTTGACTTGCGATGGTTGGCCCAACGGTGAAAAACTTGCGTCTACTTGCGCGTAAAGTTGATCTCGATCAAAGTGAACGCAAGTGCGCGCAAGTCCTGGCCAGTCTCGGTCCCAAGCCCTGGGCATTATATCGACCCTGCGCCTGCCGTTCTGAGACGGAGCAGTTCAGCGGTGTAAGGTTTTACTAACCTTGAATCCCAGGACGTGGAAGAACTGAAAGAGAAGGAGTGGATGGAGTAGACAATCCTGAAGGAGAAAAACAAAACGCATTAGAAATATCACTGAACTGATCGTGTAAAGGAATACAAATAGTAGAGGTGTTGATATGATCAAATCGATAACTGCTGGGGATAAATAGAGCCCGTCCCTCTCGTCCCTGAGAATTGAGTGAGCCAGCGGTTTTCTTCGGGCAGGTTTCTAAGTAACATGATGTATCCTATGACGACAACGCTCACGTGACAGCTTTCAGAGGGCCCACGAGTTCTGATTGGTTAAAAAACCCGAGCGTGCATTTTGTTCATGTTATGGGTCAAATTCATATTGCTTGAAGATTCTTCTTGAGCCCGCGGTTTTCATTGAAGAAGTTGCTAAGCAACATGACGTATCATCAGTGTGGTGCCATGGTCACGTGATAACGTTCGGAATGCTCGAATTACTCGAACTATATGAAACTCTCCGGGTTCCCTTCCCCTCCCCCGACTGAAGCGATAAACAATGCGCGTCTCGTCCCCAATTTTCGCGCGGCCATTTCTCCCTCGCTTTATTTTCATTCTCGCTCGACGGACCAACGGAAAGAGGAACTGCTCGTAGTCTACTGAACTGACCTGGAATTCCAAGCGAAGTGCAGAAAGAATGATCTATGTTATCTCGCGTGGGTAGAGCAGAACAGTTTGGAAGTAAAGTACTGAACTGTGGATCCATCTGCGCCAACTGGAGCTCTGTCAAACAAACGTCTTCAAACAGAGCAAAGCAGTCCTCGCGGCACAGCCGAGGCTTGGAGTCCTGGGTCCGAGCATCACACGTCGGGAAGATATGAAAGCACATAGCGGGTATGCCATATTTGGTGCACCTGTCAAACAGGAATAACCTGTTTAGTTGTCTGCGAGTGGTAGTTGCTCGGGCAACACAACACCTTTTTCTCACCACTTAGTTCATTATCACTAGAAGTTGATAAGGTAAATTTACTGCCGTGAATTTGGAAAGCTACCAATTTTGTGCGTTAGTACTTCGTCGGAACTAGCGCTTTCCAAATTCTCCATTTCCTCCGAGAAATTACTAAAGCCCTGGCCAAAACGGAGACGTAAGTAAACGCAAGTTTTAAAGATGAACTTGCATACAAACGCAAGTGCACGCAAGTTGCTAAAAAATCCATTTGAATGCTCCTGTGCGCGCTGCAATTCAGTGCTCGAATTAAACAAAAAACGTGCGTTGGGTGACAAAACGGTGAAAAACTTGCGTCTACTTGCGCGCAAATTTGATCTCGATCAAAGTGAACGTAAGTGCGCGCAAGTCCTGGCGGCAAGTTGCGTCTCCCTTTGACCAGGGATTAGCACTCGGCATTTCGAATTCGCCATTTCCTTAGGTTGACACTCGAAGCATCGCTTTCCAAATTCACTACCGACGCAGCACAAGAAGCTAATCGATTTTATTCACTGCCTGTTTTGAGCGCCAAGAAGAATCCACCGCATACCTGTCAGACATCTGATTAGCAGCTCGTATCATCGTGAGAGCAAATGAGAGCTTCTTTTCAGTGGATTGCTGATGTCGTCCTTTATAAAGAACCCAGATACTCTGATTGCCAATGAACTCTGCGCATGCGTCGCCGCGGTACACTTCACACATGCCTTGGAATGGAGGCAGGGTCCTGCAAAAGAACCAAGCCTCTAAATACACTTCACTCAGAAAACAAGAACCTTTATTGGTCAGAATTGACCGGCTGAGCCAGCGGCGCCAGCGGTTCTCTTCGGGGAGGTTGCTAAGTAACATGACGTATCGGTCTATCCTATGACGACAAGCTCACGTGACAGCTTTTGCTCGAGAGTTCTGATTGGTTAGTAAGAATCGGAATGCGTCAACGAAAATTACAAAAAAAAAGTCTTTCTTCAGTCATTAAATCGCAAGCGAGGGATATATACATACATACATACATTTTATTGGACACTCCCCATAGGGCTTTTCAGGCCAATTTACAAATAATGATAGTTAAGAATATATACATGTTTACAAAGGTTTGAAAAGTACTAATTAAAACTAATTAAGAAAAAACTAATATATAAGGACGTGTCACAAATTACAGAAATCTGATTTAGAAGAGACTGTTCTAGTCTTTTTAAAACTCAACACGCACCAATTTTGTTATTAATTTCGTAAATTAGAAGTTGTCTTCAGTTTTTGTTGTTCTGTGGTTGTCGTTGTTGTGACACTCACCTCAAAGGTATTGTTCCTGGGCTGCTACTAACTGTAACAAGAAATGACAAACAAGTGTTTAGAACTAACCAAGTTTACGCTGGCCACTGTCATCTGTTTAGTATGATCTGTAGAACCTTAAAGGAGCTACGTCACGGATGGCGCATCTTGAAAAAATTGGCAATTTTTTTCAAGTTCGCCATTCGCAATCCGTCTTAATCTTCTCCATCCTCAACCATCCTTGTTCCTGTTTGGTTTATTGTTACCTCTTTGGTGTTTTTCTACCTTTGTAAACTATTATTTTGAGGCTTTCTTCAGTTTGAAGGTGATTTTGCACTTCGCAAAAAATGACTTAAGATTTCGTGACACAGCTCCTTTAAAAACATACCTACATCACAAGAAACCCATCAATAATGGGTTGATTTTGTAGAACAGTACTCAACAAATGACACGAACCCATTAGGAAGTGAAGATGGCAATCGATGGCGAGGATGGAAATGGATTACAATATGGACAAACTTGAAAATGCGAGGACTGCGAGGCTATGCATAGGAGAACAGTACTCGGCAAATGACAGGAATCCATTATGAAGTGAGGATGCCTAACGATGGCGAGGATGGAAATGGATTACAATATTCCGCATTTGATCTGGATTGTCAAAGTCTTGTTGAAACATCCAATTTCTTTAAAATTATTTCTATCATTTATTCACAATTCCCAAAAGTTTTTAGAATTCCAAAAAAGGGAGAGAAAATTTCTCTTCAACGTTTATTGATTATCAATTTATCATCGCTTTTTGATTATCAACTTGAACACTGCTTACAATATTATATGTATTCAAAATTCGTTACCTGTTTTGTCGGGGTTCGGGATATCTGTGAAAAAATAAAGCAAATGATTTAGAAGTGAATTATAGCTTTATCAGAAGCATGAAGACAAAAACACAATGGCAATTCTCTACAAACGACATTCCCACTAGAGTAGAGAGGACTTTGCCTAAAAACTATACGATCCGGGACACCCAGAACCTGGCACGAATTCCCTCTCCGATAATTGAATGAGCTCGCAGTTTTCGTAAGAGAAGTTGCTAAGTAACAACGAACCTTATGACGTCACGCTGACGTGATAACTTTCGGAGTACTCGTGCTATTTTATGATTGGATGCTGACAATCGGAAACTTTTTGAGTTCTTCTACGACGATTTGATGGATAAACAATTTATTCCCGACTGAAGTGAGAAAAGAACACAAGCAACACAGCAACTGAGAGCTTGGTTTAACCCTTTCACTCCCAGATTCAAACCTTGAGTCAATAAATGTGGTTGTACCTTTTACGTTTGTGGATGAAACCCTAGTGTGTGACCATTCAAATGAAAGCTATTGAGCAGTACTTTTAAGTGGTACTGTTTGTTTTTGACAGTTTTGCAAAATGAAATTCAAGATTTTTTTCCTCAGTTTTGAACTTAGCACTCTTGGAAGTGAAAGTGTTAAGACGAAGACAAAGAGAATTTGACAAGAAAGGAAAGCAACACAAAAATATAATCAAAGAAACTGTACTTGGGATGGGAGGAGTGTTGAGATGTCCATTAATTCTCAACCACGCGTGCGCAATGGCCGTTCCTCCAGGACCTTTCGCTCTGCACTGAAATATCCCAGCATCCTTCGCTCTAGCCCGTCGAATCCTGAGCCGCGATCCCCATTTGAAAGCGGTTACCTTGTATGTTGGATGCGCTTCGCTGACAGAACGACCATCTTTAAACCACGTGAAATTGGCCACTACCTTTTTGGAGCTCAACCTGCATTTGAAGATGACGGGTTTGTTCTCGAACATTGTGATGTTGTTATCCAGGCGGACTTTGAACTTGGGTACTGCGCATGAACAAGCAACAATGTTAGTTGGCGTTACATAGTCACGCAATGTAGTCTTTATAACAATTGAGCAGTACAATCGAAGCTCCCGTAAGCGGACATCCTCGGGAAGCAGAAAAAGTGTCCACAACTGGAGCTGGCCGCTTACGGGAATGTTTAAATACAGAGTTTGTATGAGCTAGAGTTCAAACGGGTTTTGTTAAGGTGGCCGTAAGTAGAGCTGTCAGCTTACGAGAGTGTCCTCTCAAAGAGCTTTGACTGTACTTTCATGTGGTACTGTTTATTATGTTGTACAAGGTGGTTCTAACTTTTAAGTCTGTGGATGAAACCCTAGTGTGTGACCATTCAAATGAAAGCTATTGAGCAGTACTTTCATGTGGTACTGTTTATTATGTTGTACAAGGTGGTTCTAACTTTTAAGTCTGTGGATGAAACCCTACTGTGTGACCATTCAAATGAAAGCTATTGAGCAGTACTTTCATGTGGTGCTGTTTATTATGCTGTACAAGGTGGTTCTAAATTTTAGGTCTGTGGATGAATTCCTCAAGCACTCTGAGTACTTACCTTGGGAGACCACTCGAATACAGCTCTTGTAACTGGGATCGCCCACAGCCGGCATACTGGCGCAGTCTGGCAACAGGTGCGACACGTACGAAATGCTACCAGCGTACGCAAATTCAGCCTTACAGAGGTCATTCTTTAAAACCAGGCAATCATCTTGACAGAACTTCCTCGGCTTGGCTTCAGAGTGGGTCAGATCACATGGCGGAAACCCATAGTTGCACAAAGTTGGAAGTACGTAATCCTTGCAACCCGAAGACACGTATTTCTTCAGCATATTGTAGTTCCATTCCACACGAACCCCGTGCGAAGCCTGGGGTTTCTTTGGATTGACATAAACCCGCTGACCTTTGAGGTAAGGCTTGCATAGCTCGCCACCAGCGTATAGTTCACACACTGGGAGCCTAGAAACCAGAAGTAAAAGTCAGCCGTTAGGGGATTGTGAATGGCCTGGACGCCAGTGTATACGGGACTTTAGCTAATGCAAAACTTAAGGTCAGCATTGAGCTTCACCACGGGGCCCACCGCCCACACGGTCAAATGCTTCCGCATGCGCAAAGGCGTAAATTCTGGTCGCCTCGCGCGCCAATTTCCCGCGCAAAATTTTAAAGGAAAATCATTGTAACACTTGATAGTAATTTGCGAAAGGAAACAAAAGTAGGTAAAAGGAGAAGTTTAAACTTTTCAAACACAGAGTTCTGTATATTTCCAGCATTCTGTTGATTTACCTTTTTTTTTGGACGTTTACCAAAAACGGTAGACTGTTTACAACACGGTTTAATGTTGAGGTTTGTCGGCGTAGTTAGTTTTGTTCGAATGCTAAGACGTTTGACCGCGGTGGAACATTGAGTAAGTGTGATGCGAGTGAGCGGCCACGTTTTTTTTCTGGGTGCATATCCCCCTCCGTTTTACTCCCCTATCCGTCTGTATTTACCCCTTCCGTCTGTATTTACCCTTCCGCCTCAAATACCCGAGTTATCGCACGATATTTTTGTTATCGCTTTTTCAAACGGTGAAGTAATTTTGAACTGATCAGAAGATTGCGATTTTGTTAGTCACTTCAGGTCCGATTATTTAAACGAAGGCTGAATTCCCCTTTTACACGAACACGGTTTCATTTGTAACCGTATAGTTTTATCTACGGTTACGCCTTCCGCTTACGGCGACAATGTGTAACCGTGTACTTTTCAAAACGCTGTCCAAAGTTGAGCGTTTCCAAAACGATACGGTTATGATTGCCGGGGTAACCGTGTAGATTTGAAAAACGATAGGTTTTTGGCGCGAAAAAAGCCAGGCTTAAAATAGTGAACGCAGCGCTTGCTTAGCCGTAACCACTTTATTTTGCGGTGTAGCTTCATTATTTCAGCTCACATGTCTTTTCCTTTTACGTTTCACGATGTTGAATGACGGCGCTTCAAGCTATTACCGGCCACGACGTAACAGCACCGAAAACGGAAAATCGTTTTCGTGTGAACGCTTTGTATCCGTGTACTTTTAAACACGGTTTAAACGAAATCATGTAACCGTGTAGATTTGAAACCGTGTTCGTGTAAAACGGGGCCTGAGATAGACCTGCTTAATGACTGAATTGAGGTCTACAAGCTCAACTCCTCGGCCACGCTTTGTAAATAGCCAACTGGTTAGCCTCCTGCCAGTTGGGATTCTTAACACGTTTATGTTCAATTTACAAAATTTGTTTCTTCATTTACAGTGTCCACAATTAGTGGACAAATACATCGACACTTAAAGTCATTAGTCCGGCTTACAACACGGTTTTCTTAGACGCTGTCTAAACTTCGTTTCAGTAATCGCCCCTTAAATGATGTCTAGCCAGATAATTGGTTATAAAATCAGAAAATGCAAAGGTTTATTCGGAACGAAATTGCAAAACAAACACAAACAGAGCATGACTGTATTCGGAACGCCTCAATGTCAACATTCAAATTCTCCTTACTGGTCTCTATTCGTTTCCTTAGTGTTGATTGGGAGAATTTCTTCAAATACACTCATTTTTATAAGAACCTTTTTTATTCTCTCAGCTCAGGACGACTATGTTGAAGTCAATTCCCTCATAGATAGCCTTAAATCTCTTTCTTAATTTTGTTTGTTTAGTTTAGTTTTGTTTTGTTTTGTTAGTTTGTTAGTTAGTTAGTTTTCCTTTCTCTTCTCTATTTTATACAGAAACAAAATTACTACTTTAATTTCTTTGTTCTACGCCATTTATATACCGAAATTTTCTTATTGTAATTTACTTACTAAAACACTACTGTTAGCTACCCTTATTATATTAAGTTATTACTTACTTACTTTATTACTTACTAAAACACTACTGTTAGCTACCCTTATTATAATTTGTTTTTCTTCACCTCCCGCCTCGAATAGCCCTGCTAATTTGCGGGAGGTGAAAATCTATGTATTTTAACCCAAGACTTAATAAAGCTCGTTGTTGTTGTTGTTGTTTATAAGAACGTTGAGGCTGAAATTGACCAAAATTTTAAGAACATGCTAAGAACATAGCATCGAGCTCTAAATACAATATTCCAGTATACTTTCAAAAAATTAACAACATTTCAAATATCTCAGTGAATACGCAGTTCAAATCAGCTCAAAATACTTGAATGCACATTTTTTTATAGTAACAACATGAGTTTCTATCACATAAAATGTTAATACCATTTTCATGGTCACGTTCGAATCTTTTTTGTGAAATTCTACACCATGTAACCTAAGAATATGTTAAGAACAAGAACATTCGGTCTTGGTTCAGCCTCAGCTCGAAAATTAGACGTTCTTATATATAAAAAAGAGTGCACGGCAATTGCTGATCATCTCCCTATTTCTCCTAACATCTATGCTTGATTATGTATAGATGTTATTATGAGAAATTGGAAGCTAATCACTGTTGCGACAGAAAGACGAGAAAGAAAAGTCGAGGACTGCGTTTTGTCAAAAATATAATTCGGTTAACAAGATAATGTTTGCGGTGCGACGAAAATATTCTTTGACTGTGTGGATTTGTGTTTTTTTTTTTAATTTTTTTAATTTTTTTGGATTTGTGTTTTTACTAAACAACGAAACTGCAGTATCCACAGCCAAAAGAAGCAGTGTCGGACAAAAACAAAACAATCAAACTGCCAGAGAATCAGATATTAATTCCAAACTCTTTTTTAAATGTTTTATTTTTAAATGACGAAACGAGGAATTCGTTAATGTGTACGTGCAAGCAAGAGATCAGAGGATCTCTATACCCGGGGGGGGGGGGGGGGGGGGGGCTCCCATATAAAAGTGACGGGGGTGAGCGTCGGAAATTTTGAAAGGAACCCCTAAAACATGTAAAAGGTATCAGAATCCCGTTTTGTGGGTGTGGCTCAAATTCATTTTCACCCATAAAATGTATAAATTCTAAAACAAAAATAGTTCAGGTCATATTTTTCCGGCTTATACAGTAAAACACCCGCGTATAAGAACCTAGATTTTTCCAAGTTAGCCTCAATAGGTTCTTATATAAATGGTGCTTACTGAAAAATTAGGCTCAAAAGGTTCTTAAATAGGTTCTTGTTTCTACTTTTAATGTATATAAGCTTATACATGCAATTTTTGCTAATTAATACCCATGTTTCACTGAAGAGACGCTTGTATCCTTGTTTGATAATATTTTACATTTGCAGATACAGTATATAAAGTTATAGGGTGCTGGCACATTCGTCGATATTGTTGAGCTCATCTTTTTTATTTTACCTGTGTTTCTTTTCAAGTCTTCATCCGCATGGAAAATTAAGAACCTCACTTTAAAATCTTAGCCTAAAACAGGTTCTTATGTAAAGGGGTCTAAATGGGAAATTTTAGCCTAACAGGTTCTTAAAATCTAGGTTCTTATACGCGGGTGTTTACTGTAATACAGTAAAAGGTACCGAAATAACGGTGGTCATTTTAGATTTAAAGGAGCTACATGTTGGCCGTTCGCAATCCGTCTTAATCTTCTCCATCCTCAACCATCCTTGTTCCTGTTTGGTTTATTATTATCTCTTTGGTGTTTTTCTACCTCAGTAAACTGTTATTTTGAGGCTGTCTTCAATTTTAGGCGATTTTGCACTTCGCAAAAATGACTTGAACACTACAATTGAAAGCTGAGAAGACTTCTTATCCCTGAGAACAAGGTTCGGCGTACACTAAACGTTACAGTGTGGTAAATGCAAGATAACAACTCTTTCCTTTTCAAACGGAAATGAAGCTCATGTTCTGTAATCTATAAACAATGCAATTTTTCACGAACTCAAAGAGGGATCGCCGAAAATTTTGCTTAATAAAGTAATAACGGATGTTTAATCTGACATCGTGACAGATAAGCTTGAAGTAAAAACAGACGTAGTGAGTACAATCTGCTTTAGTTGTGAGAGACTGCGGTATAAGTTAATTAAGCTATGCATCAGATTTAAGTCAAGATAATAAAGATTAAAAGCTGTTTTTGGAATGTTCTAGAGCTGCACGGTAATCGTTTTATAGTCGTTATTAGTTAACTGGCTACAAGACATCAAAAACAAACAACCAAATTGTTTTCAATACACGGAAGAGTTTGTTTAATAATTTTAAAACAATATGAAAATATTTTTGTCGCTTTGAAAAAGGACACATATTCCTTGAAACTATCCAGATGGTTGCAAAGGAAATGTGGTCAAATACATAATGAACATTCCAACTTGTTTTTTTGTGGTCGTCTCCCGAGCAAAGACGGTATACTCTTCATGACACGACACAAAATACTGACGATCGCGCTACAAAACCAAGCCTTGCTTATTGCAGTGGCTAGCGCTTTTGTCTACGTCTGTTTGTAACAATTTAAATAATTCCCATTTAATTGTGATTACTGTAGCTGCCAAGAAAGTCGGCGGCAAACTCGTGTAAAGCGACAAGCTTGAAGTTGCCGGTGAATTTTCCCGCCAAAGAGAAAAGAAGATTATCGATTTGAACAGTTGATTTACAAGTCTTATAAACCCTAGAGTTTTATTCTAAAATGTTATCAGCCGTTTCTGTGTTTGCCCGATAAAGAGTCTACAATATCGCTTATTTCCCGCCAAATAAATTTGATAACACACACGAGAAATATTTGCGGACCTACAAGTAAATAATCTTCATCAAAACAGGAACACGCGTACCTCTTTAAAGCAGCTACGTCACGGATGGCGCATCTTGAAAAAATTGGCCATCAAGTTCGCCATTCGAAATCCGTGTTAATCTTCTCCATCCTCAACCGTCCTTGTTCCTGTATGGGTTATTATCACCTCTTTGGTGCTTTTATACCTTCGTAAACTATTATTTTGAGGCTTTCTTCAATTTGAAGGTGATTTCACAATTCGCAAAAATGACTTATAATATCGTGACATAGCTCC
>MU825447.1:32130-159630 GCA_029204205.1 Desmophyllum pertusum | reverse complement strand
CTAGCTAAGCCTAAAACAGGTAAATATATTGAAGAACAGCTATGGTTTTTAAGCTTTTAGTTTTAGACACACGATGAAATTTGTTGCTCGCAATGTTGCAGAAGTGCGCGCAACAATTTCAGGGGTGGACACACGATGCAATTTAGCCATTGCGTACAATATTGCGCGTATTGCACGCAATGTTGCACCGTGTATCCGGGCCTTTGAATCTACCCGAATATAGTGAAACCCCGACATAACGAACCCCTTTATCACGAAGTCCCCGCTATAAACGAACGATATTCTTCAGTCCCGCCGGCCAATTAAAGTTACAGTAACTGTGTGGAACAGAAACCCGATATAACGAAACCCGTTATAACGAACACATTTTCCTGGTCCATTGACACTTTGTTATATCGGGTTTCCACTATATAGTGACAATTTAAAAATTTTGTCAAAAGAGATGCACAAAATCCAAAATGGCGCAAACTGAGATTCAGACCGAGACGTGAAGCTGTATGCAACGTGAGCTGGAAAAAGTTTGCAATTTTGCTGGCCCAGTTTTTAAAACAAAACAAAAATGTAATCGTCGTATCTGATTTCCTTTGTTATTTCCAGATCAGCAAAGGTTAGTTGCGAAAGTTAATAAACAGTCGAGGAAATATGTTTTTTTAAGATCGGAAATCCGTGAATGGTCAAGAATCTGTCTCCCAGGATCAGGATTGCTACGATTTTTGTCATTAGAGTTGCTAAGCAACATGACGTATCATGATGACGACAAATTGACGTGAAACTGTCGGTGTACTCGGAAACGCTCGTGTGGTTTTCTGATTGGATAACAAGGGGCGGAAACTGTTCGGGTGTTCGTACTTCCGGACCCTTCCGCGCGCAGAGGAAATTTGAACATGTGCACGCAGGCTTTTTAAAACAATTTTCATCTTATTTTCGGGACTGGAAAACAAAGACGGAGTTCGCGACGTTTAGGCTGGTCGTTTTAGCGTTTTTACCACCCGGGTTTATCAAGAGGGGGCCGCATCTACAGGGGTTGATCTAGGGATCTCGGTTATCTGCTGAAATCTGTGAAGCATATCTACTGAAGATTTGGTCTCTTCTGATTCTCAGTTTTGCCTTATTAGTCAAACCAAAAGTTACATTTTCGCTAATTACAAAATAGGTAGCCATTCTACTGAGTATTATAATATACTAACCATGGGATAATGCATTTTCAAGCAATTTGATTGGTTCCCTACTCATGGTCTCAGAGGCATTATACCCTCTCCACCTTATTTGGAAATGCCGCGAAGTTCAAATTTTTCTGTCTCGGGGAAAAAATGGCGGAATATTTTCGTATTTTTCCAGTTTCGACATTTTCCTGCAATTTGTATATTATAAACCCGACGTAACTAATCGAACTTAATCGGACCTAATCGAACTTAATCGAACGATTTAGTTCGATTAGTTCGGTAATCGAACCAAATCGAACCAAAAATTTGTGTGAGAGTTCGATTACGTTCGATTTCCGAACCAAATCGAACCGAATCGAACCGAATCGAACTCAATCGAACACAATCGAAAAACGGCTAAAAATGACTCAAAATATACCAGATATTTGAACAGTCTCTCTCAGCATGTGAGAACAACTTAGAATTACGTTCAACAGACAATAGGAAATTAATCTCACTTCACTGTAGTTCCATTTCATGATTTATTTTTTATCAGCTTACTCTTAATTAACGGCCGAACAAAATGTAGTGAACTGAAACAAAGCCAAAAACAATAGTTAATAATACAAATTAGTTGCGAACAGCGCGGTCATGGAAGCTACAATTGATACAATTGAAAGCCTCATTAGCCAAACATAATGTAAACTCTTATATTGATGAGTGTTGAGTGACACTGTGTGGCAATGCAAGGATTCGCCCAAACATAAAATAAATGGCAATTTATTTGACAAACTTTCCTGTTTCTCATATTCATTTTTTGCGTATGTTCCGGGGGACAAGCTTGCGACACTCGAGCTTGTGACGCTTATGTTCCCATGCCAACTCCATTTTCAATCGAATGCCATCCATATCCAACGTCGACCATTTCGTGCCATCGAACCTAATCGAACTCAATCGAACCTAATCGAACCTAATCAAAAGTTCGATTGCGTTCGATTACTCCAAATTTTTGTGAGAGTTCGATTCTGTTCGATTACCGAACTTAATCGAACCTACTCACGTGATTAGGTTCGATTAAGTTCGATTAATCGAACGTTTGATTTGGTTCGATTAGTTACGTCGGGTATAAAACAATTATTCGCCTCAGGCTCGTGAATATTGGTGAATATTCCCCTCGACTTCGTCTCGGGAAATATTCCCCAATATTCACTTCGCCTTCGGCGAATAATTGTTAATTAGCTTGATGTTTTCGCTTTTTCAGCAGTACACAGCGTGTACGTGACCTAGCTAGTCGCGGGTGATTAGCGGTTACTTTATCGGTTTCTTGCGGGATATTAGGCGGGATGTATTGCATTAGTGCGGGGTTACTTGGTCTGGAACATACTTGGCGGTCGACTTAATTATGTTCATTTATCAAATCCTACACATCAAAGAGCCACTACTGAGAGATAAGAATCCAGTTGACTCTATCCTTGACCCGGCGAGTTCTTCTTCAAGTGCAATTCCATCGCCAGCCCTTTGCTCGTAACAGTACCATTGTACATATTTCACAAATTTTCGAAATGTAAAATAGTGAAAAATAAACAGTGCCACATGAAAATACTGCTCAATAGCTTTCATTTGAATGGTCACACACTAGGGTTTCATCCACAGACTTAAAAGTTAGAGCCACCTTGTACAACATAATAAACAGTACCACATGAAGGAGTACTGCTCAATAGCTTTCATTTGAATGGTCACACTTGGTGATTTCATCCACAGCCTCAAAAGGTGGAACCGCCTTATGATACAAGTATTATTAGCATAAGCTTTATTATTATTACTTACTGAGTGGACGGTGTACGTGAGAGGAGAGAAAATCCCTCGATTGAACAAAATATTCCATTTGGTTTTAGTTTGAACGAAAACGATGCAAAATTAAAAAAATTAAAAAAATTAAAATAATGCTATAGTTCTACCCCGCCCGATATATGGAACGTTCTTGTATAAAGTCCCAAAACTTTGCATGGTGATTTGCTATTTATTATGGGTGCGAAAAAATAAATATTCACAAAGACAAGAATAGACTCCACTATAATCTAATGCTGTAATCGGAGTCAACCGTGGGGGAAAAAAACAATTAATAATTTTTGTGAATTCAGACTTTACTTTACGTCAACGAATGGATGTTGATCACTCCGATCACGTCATGTCGCGACAACAGAGCAGAAGAACCACAACGAAAATAGAATAAGGTTTTTTTTTTCCAATCTTCAGCTCTGAAACCATCATTGCTGGGCAGATGAACATAGATGAATCAAAGCCGCTACAAGAAAATTATCAGATTTGTACATAAGATAGCAATTACTTCACTAATTAACCTTCTAAGCGAAGATTTTTGGCCCACTAATGAAATATATGTGCGCGAATTCCAAGTACCGGATGTTTCAGTAAAAATTTGTACCATAATGAACAATGGCGGGAAATTTGGCAATTCCCTAGAAAAAAACGTAATTAAGAAGCGAAAAAGCACATTGAAAAACATAAAACAAGGAAGTTTGAATCCTTGACTTATGATCCAACAACTTCATCATGCTTTTACAGGTAAATATAAATCCCTAATCCCTGTTGGCATTCATTTTATAGCATACCGACAAATCATTATTGAATAAAAACGGCCGTGGAAAATTCAAACTCATTTTGATGTCCTATCTCCAAGATCGAAAGAAGACATTGAATTGTATCTTAACTGATGAAGATATTTGTGCTTTGTGTGGTTGCAGGGATATCGTATAACCTAAATATCGGAACTAAAAAATAATTTATTTTGGACAACAATCTTCACTTTTCAGAACGAAAAGTGCTGTCATTTCCAGAAAGAAATTTTAACGCGCGAATTTCCCGCGCTCCAATGTCAGATTTTATAAACACATCACTTCAAATTTTCCAAACATCGGATTTTAGCTTTCTAGAATTAAAGAGACACATGTTGAAATACAGTATGGCTTTTCATTAATTAATGTTCTGTTCTGGGAGAATCGAATTTTACAAAGTGTCAAAAGAGTTGTGAAACTGACTCTTAACAAAATGTTGCACCGTCGGCCGAGTGAACTCTGTTAAAACGGTTCAGTCCAATCTCTTAGCACTCAACTGAAACACAAACAAACCCTTGTTATCCCCAACAGACCTAAATAGCATTATAATTTTATTTACAGCTTCCTTCTCATTAAATTTTCACAGAATATTAAATTCCTTCCTTGGCGATGGTTTTACGTGAACAATAGCAAAAGGATATCATAGATGCAATTTAAAAGCTGGAGCGAAAAAACATTTCGAGACGATCTACCACAACGTACGTCGACACTATATAAGCTACGAGCGAAGATGTGTTTTTACTTTTTATGAGTGTTATTAAATGTCGAGCAAAACATATTTTTGTGTTGTAAGAGGGTTGAATCGATTTCCTTGAAACGGGTGTATATAAAAAGAAGTTTACTTATGATGTTTGTCCGCGCTTCTTGCAAACCGTTCCGCCTGCGCGAAAACACGAATTCTTCCACCATGAAAGCGGCGCCTTTGCTAAAAACTTGAAAGATTTTTCCTTCGATGGCCTCGTAGCAAATGACAAAGAACAGCTTAGGTCAATATGTATAACGTTGGCGTATTTCGGAAGAATTTCAGGGCAAATTGACAGCAAATAGATTCAATCTTAAAGACTTCTGTTGTACGCACATGGAGGAAAGTGTATTCCAATCAAAATTGACAAAGCCGAAGTGAAATTGCTCGATGAGTTTCATTCGCTTTTGTCGCCGATTGTGACAATGACTTCAAAGGACACCAACAAAAGAGAAACAATTAACTATTGTGTAGAATATTAAATCTACACTCGAGTCAATTGCAAGATTTGAAAAAAAAGCGAGAAGATAAAAGATTCGATATTTCGTTTCCACAATGGAAAGTGATGGTGGTCTTCTAATTATAGCCGTATCGAGAAAACAGATAAACAGAAACAATGTCGTTTGACATCTCTCGTCAACTACAAGCCCTTTTCCCAAAATTCGAGACGGCAGCCATGGAAAATATTGACCTCATTTGCATGATGTTTGAATGAAAATGAACCCAGACGTGTTCAAAAGAAAAACTTTCAAATGAAACAATGCCTTGTAAAGCGGCGATTTCACAAACAATGAGGTACTGTGTCAAACATCTGACATTTGGAGCAACTAAAGATAGCCAGCCGCAAAATGTGGCGGCGCTGATCGAGGTCGACAGGAGAGTGCAACAACCGGCTGAACGAGCAGATTGCTTGGATGTTGAAATGAACAAGCTAATCTAAACATGTCGATTTCATATGAACTCCCGGTTCGGTTTGATCGCCATATATTAATCACTGTCCCCGCTCCGTGAGATGAAGGCAGTCATCTCGCGAGCATGCTGTCTAAGGTTTAGAATTACCAACATTAAATTTCAACTGAGAGCAAGCCAAAAATTGTGTTTCTAATAAGACAAGTTTTGCGTGGAAATAATGTTCGGCAAAGCGATCGATCGTACAAGGAGCATTCACTTACTTGGAGTTTCTTCCTCGTGTCTTTGAACGAGATCCTTTTCTTGAGTTTTTTCTTGCTACGGCTGTCAGGAAAGATTGAACATAATGAGCATAACACCGCCATATTCAATTTCTAATGGCAGACATATGAGTAACACACATGCACAAGGCGAATAAATGTTTGCCGCACAAACTACTGCTTTTAAGCACGAATCAAGGCTTAAGAAACAACCATCTATCGTATAAATATAGATGTCATGCCATGGATTTGATTTAATCCGACAAATTGAACTAATTCCGAAGCACAGTGCGAAATATGCTCAAAAGGGAACAGGCAAATAGCTCATGTTTACCGTAGATTTAACTTGATCTAAATGCAATCGCAAGCAACAGAAATTCGCTGAGAAATGTCTCAGTTCAAAACTGTGTGCATTTTCAGTGATTTCGCTTCTCGTCGATGTTTTGTCACTTAAAACCATCTTTCATGTTTGTAAGTAAACACTGCGAATAGACAACATGACCAAATCAAACCCTAAAGGCCACAGGAGTGCGAGCGTATCGCCGATATTCACCTACCTGGGACATAATACAAGTCGGCAACCAGAATTGCACACAGCAAAAACACCGCTAACTTCATTGATTCTCCTGGTCGAACCTGGGAGAGAACAGATGTACTGTTATTTCACCATTGGCAAACGATCGCATCCCATTTCTGACAAAGTGCACTCGCTAAAATGATTGTTCGCAGAAAAGACGGTATGTCGTGACGTCACGAGCCTGCCCCCAGCGCTCTGCCGCGGCTCTCTAATTTCTCCTTGAAATAATTGCACCAAATTGTTTGATTACATTGGTCAACAAATAATTAAATTAGATCGTATTTCATGGATTATAAAGATGGAATTTCAGCAATGTGAACCCATACGGCTTTCATTCAATGCTTGGAGACTGAAACATCGCACAAAACCCTACAAATCCCTGATTTGTGGTGAAAAGTTTGCCGAGAATCAAATAAATGTCACATGTAAGTTTTCTTATAGTCGGGGTTGAGTGAGACCTGAGCGTTATACAAACATTCATGTAATTGAAGGCCGCTACCAAGGCGACAATCTTAATACGGTGGAATAATTGAGATAAGAAAGCGCGACACCAGTGCACGTTTTCAAAATCATAAAAACTCACTTCAGAAGTACTTGGTTGAGGTGAATCCCACTAGAATTTGCTTCTCAAAGCTATTGCGTGTCTGTTGGGAAGGCAGGTCGGAGTAAAAGCCAGCAATAAATTGATATCTTCTCAAAGATTAGCACATCAATATGACAGTTCATCACCGGCTGTCTATCAGCGCCTCTGTGCTAAATAGTTTTTATTGTTTTCACGAACGGATGGACAAACTATCACGTAGAAAGTGTCCTCCTAAATAATCATTAATCATTTTAAACTGAATTGTGCTAGCACAGAATCCAAGGCTAGAGTGGAAATTTTTCAAAGAAGGAGGCGCCTTTGATTTCATGGTCTTGCTTATATCAAAAAGCTTTAACGGATACACCCCCTGATACCTTGTGAAAAATAACAGTGCAGCCTTCGGCCTTATGGAACAATTTAGGAAACATTAAAATGTCCCAAATGCCAAAGGATGGCTCGAACCCTGAGGGTTGTCTGGCAGGAATTTACTCGACTGTAATTTCATCCAAACTTCTTTTTTTTACCGCGCGTAGGGCAGGATTTTTTTATAATCGAAATATCAGTTCGTGAAAGAAAACATTTATTCTGTACTATTCTTTCCCGCTCAATCAAACAGCTGTACGCTTACTTTAAAACAACTATCAAAGTTCTTAAAATGAAGTGGTCTTTTAAGGCGGGACGCAGAATTCGGACAACAGATGTTATTGTGGAAAATATAGGAAGGAAATACATTGTGGTACTCAAATTTTTGAGTCTTCATCTGTTCATAGCCTGAGGAGTTTTCTCGGCGAGTGCCGTATCTTAATGAGCAAGTTTATAAACAAACAATCAAGTACTTAACCAGCTGTCACGATTTGCACACATGACATACAGCTTACGATGGCATTGCCTTCTTGACAAATACAAAACAACAAGTGTGGTATATCTTCAAATATCCCTCATCATTCGCCTAGCGGAAAAAATCCACGGCCATTTTTCTCGGCCATCGCGCCTCTTGGCCCACGAGGGATATCAATATGGAGTTACTCGTAGTCTTGCAATATCAAAGTACATCAACCATATAACTGAACTGAAGAAATGGCTTAGACCCGACAGAGTTCGGTGTCTTTGAAAACACAAAAGAGCGGCGATTACGTAGTGGGAAACTAATTAAAAACCACGGAGTATCCGAATATAATATCAGTTTCTTATTAGCGCTTGTGTGCGGTATTTTTTAATTGGAAAAGTTCAATTAAAATAAATACATTGTGATTCTTTCAGAGTACACAACTATTTATCACTAAAAAGAACTATCAGCGAACTCTATTTTGAAAAGTTCTCACGATTAGTTTACAATCAGATAGCTCATTCTAGTCATGACTTCTAACAGACTTTCTTTCGTCTAGAACCATCCTTTCGTTATTATTGGGCCGTCCGGGAGATGCGGTTTTCATTAAATGGTTTATTACCTTCTTAATCAGTTATTGACTCTCGAGGATGTCTGATCGTGTTATTTATAACAATGTAACATATTGCGCTGGTGTGTTCATGGACCACTGAACTAGTTTAAGAACTAAGGCCTGATAAAATCCGGGGGGATACTCTTTAAAAGTGTGTAGGGTGCAGTACATTTTATAGTACACTCAACAAAATTACTCGATTGTGATTGGTCGAGAGCAGTACAATTAATCTCAACGGCGTGCACGTGTGGAAGTGGCCAAATGCGTCAACTCTACAACAAGAATCGTAAAAAGAACTGACTTTATCTCAAGGTTCAACTACTCCGTCAGCAAAAACGGAAAATTCTAATAAATTTTCCTCTCACAGTGGTAATGCCGGTCTGAAATAGCTAACAATGAGTACTGTCTAGGCTAGCGAGAGCAACTGTTCAGTGTTGTTTTAAAACAGTCGGTGTCACCGGCTATCGAGTTTTTAACGGGGAAAAGGATTGAAAGAAAGAAATCTGCATAAATGGGCTCCTGCTTTTGTTAATTAAAGAAAACCTATCAAACGGTCCTAGGTGACTAATGTCATTTGACGAATAAGAAAAAAATCCGAAAGCAGAAAATTTGCATTCCAACTGTTTGATTTGTGGTCAACTCTTTCCGGCGTCTGCTATCCCGGTTCATGCTGACCGAGAAAGCGTCTCACCGTTTAGAGAAAGCAACCTGAACATATAGCCAAATGCTGTTTTTGTTTCTCTGAGCCCCTCCCTCCCCTCCTCACTGTAGTCTTGGTGAGTTTACCCATTGTGATACCCAAAAACAAAATTTTTAACTTGCCACTGCACACCAAGAGAGGCAAACACAAGTAACATTGATTAAAACTGGCAGAAAACAACAAATGAGGATACCAATTTCAGCGCTGGAAAACTGAAGCATGGATAAAATTGCGGACACAAACGTCATCAGTGTAAGCACGTGTGATCAGCGTGGAGGAAAAACTGAAAGGAAATATTGTGATGAGGGAAGAATTTTAAACGAAAAAGCGCACCAGTTTGAGATGAAAAACTTAAATTAGAACTTAAACTAAAAGTGAAATACACTATAAAGCTGCTGTAGTGGATGACTTACTCGCAAATGATGTATTTTCTTTTTTACTGGAAAGAGCTTTGTTTCCTCATCATGGAAGGTGCTGTACATTGTAATGAGTGAACACACGTGTGTCTTACGGTTTTTATCTCATATTTAGTAGACTAACAATAAAACGTGTTTCCGGCCATTGTCTTCCAATCTCAAAATATTGATTCTCCTTACTGATCAGTCTCCTACGCTGCCGTTATTTGTGTCGTCAAGCAACACGCTTCTCGCACTGACGACACAAATAACGGCTGCGTAGGAAACTACTTACTGATCATTGTCTGGGCCAAATTATATTTCATTATTTGCACATTTTCAGCTGTTTGATCAGCCTTGCATTGTATTTTTAAAACAGTTTGTCTGGTAATTTTTGTTACAACATGTACATCAAGGATCCCCGAGTTGATGATTTTCTTTATTCTCATGCCTTGTCCGCTAAACAATATATTGTCAGCATAAGGAGTAATGAGATGTTGATCACTCTTGAGAATTAAAGGAGCTATGTCGATATTTAGTCGTTTTTGCGAAGAGCAAAATCAGCTTCAAACTGAAGAAAGCCTCAAAATAATAGTTTACTAAGGTAGAAAAACACCAAAGAGGTAATAATAAACCAAACAGGAACAAGGATGGTCGAGGATGGAGAAGATTAAGTCGGATTGCGAATGGCGAACTTGAAAAAATTGGCCAATTTTTTCAAGATGCGCCAACCGTGACGTAGCTCCTTTAATCTCAGTAAAAAATCAAACTATATAAGTGTTCTGTAACTGATAACAGCACCGAAGACGAGTGGCAAGGCCGAGCCTACTCTACAAAACTCTACACAACCAAGGGACAGTAGACATTCCTTCGAACCGGCCACTCCCACACTCAAAAATTCATCCCTGTCCAAGCCTCGTGCGATGAATATAAATATAGCTTCTGGCCAAGGACCATCCAGTTGACTGGAACAATTTACCACCTAAGATAATAACTCTGGAATCAGCAGAGCGCTTCAAGTCGGCAGTGCACGCCCAACTACGTGCTTAAACTTTGTTTTATTTTTAGCCAGTTTACACTACACACACTTCTGCACTTATACATTTCACTTTTGTAACACTTTATATTTTTATTGCACTTGCGAACTGTCCTGGATAGGATTTTGGAAGATATATTTATGTTGATGTAGAACAGGCAGGAAAATTCAAACGCATCGTAAACCGAATCTATCCGCACACGAAGAGCGCGTTTTTCATTCATTCGCAGTTGATAAATTGTTTACTGTTTACTGTTTTTATCTTTTTTTATTTGTTTAACTTTTGTGTAACAATAACAATAAAAACGGAACTGAAGTGAACTTTTCTTTGTGCTTAGCAAAATAAAATGTGTTATTCCCTCTGAGGTCAACACGGGCATATTTTGGACTGATTTACAACATGTCGAAAATTAGAAAGATACGTTTCTAATTTCCTTTTAATAGAATAATGAAGTTCTTGACATTTATAATTTATAATAACTATAGATAATCATTCTAGAGTTAGTGGCTCTAATTGTCTATGAATTATCACCATTCATTCACCTGCACTGTAATTTTAATTGGTTCCCAGGTCAGTTTATGACGGATCCATCGTCGAATGTCAAATTAACAAGCTCAGCATAGTTTTGCTTCTAAAGACAAACTTTCAATTCATGTTTTTAAAAAAGCTGATACCATATTTTTTGTCTTCAATCAAGTATTTTCTGATATTTTAAGTATCAAACAAAAGTTTTTTTAAAGGTCGAAGAGATGGAAAATTTCTCCACTGATCCAAAGAGATCAGTCCACTGACATAACTTGCTCAAACCGAAGCTTTATGCGTACAATTTCTGCGTTCTATTCCAAGTGATCGAAGGAGTCAAGTGGCTCGCAGGTGTGGTTTCTGTAGCATGAAGCGACTAAGACTGCTAAGAGTATTGTTACTCATCACAAATCACTCTCCAACACTTGCCAGTACCCATTTATACTCCTGGGTGGAGCGAGGCACTGTGAGAGTGAAGTGTCTTGCCCAAGAAGGTCAAGAAGTTCCGAGAACACTTTGGAACAACATTTCTCAGCACAATGAAATGTAAATTACTAGAAGTTTCTTGCTTTCAAGCTTACCTCAGCAGTGACTTTAGCCTTGACAACGCCGGAATTGCAGAAGGTTATTTAGTTGGACAGGACTGTGTTGCACTGAAATAAAGGACGCTAAACTCGTTTTAAAACGTCCAAAAACCTTCCTCGGTATTTTAGCTGTTCACCGCAAAATCTGACATACTGGTCTAACCATGATGAATGATTAGATTTGTCTTTAAAACGGAAAAACGCACTGAGCTAACGAACTTATAGTAAACTGGAAGCATTTCCGGATAAACAGCAGAGCCAAAAGGAAATTCCTTATTATAATCGGAAACTACCAAGTCCCTGATCGAGACAAAGCTGAGAAACTGTGTAGTGCCAAACCAAGGTAGCACGAATGTTTAACCGCCTCTTTTCTGCGGTTGAAATTCAGTCTAAGCAAGAAGGAAGTTCTGAAACAAACGGAAATATCACACGCCCTAATTCTGGCCTAATTATAGATTAAAAGATGAAGATACAAACAATAAAATGAAGCAAAAAACCGACACGGGAACTGAGAGTGAAATTGTTTCTCTTCGTGATGAAAAATAAGAACTTCTCCGGCGATAGGAAGTGATCAGATCTTGCAGATATTTTGCGATTGCTTACCCCTTTCACTCCCAGAGTCAATAAATGTGGTTGTAACTTAGTCCTGTGGATGAAACCCTAGTGTGTGACCATTCAAATGAAAGCTATTGAGCAGCACTTTCAAGTGGTGCTGTTTGTTTTCGACAATTTTGCAAAAAATCAATTATTTTTTCCTCAGTTTTGAACTTAGCTCTCTTGGGAGTCAAAGGCTCAGTGCAATCTGTTTAAATATACACCATAGTTTGGAAATGACCTTACGGAATTATGTTGAAAAAAAAAACTGTACGAATCCAATTTGATCACAGATATAAGAGGTTTATAAACAAGCACGCACGCCATGAACTTGGACTGAGCTATCTTTTGCATGCTGCAGATCAGAGAAACAAAAATAGAGGCACGAAACAAGGGTTATAATCTATTTATATTAGCAACAAAAGTCGATAACTTTGATACAACTCTAGCCAATCAGCGTATCACAGGCAGACACAGGAAATATATCAGTTTCCATTATGGTAATCAGAGATCCGATTATGGTCGTCGGTGCAATCCTTCTCAGTCAAGCACGTTTTTGTTTCTGCCTGTATAAAATTGGTAAACTCGTGATTCGTAAAGATTTGTTAAGATGAACACAAAAGAACATTCTGTTTTAGGTAGATAAGTGTCCACGCGCACTGATGTGACTGGGCATTACCGCTGAGTTTTGTTGCGGATTCAGTTCATTCCGTTTCTTTTTAGTTCAGATTAACTTCAAGAAATGAGTTTTTTTAGATCTGATAAAGATAAGTTATAAAGTGATTGATTGAGTAAATCTATTGGTAATTGGATTGGCGTGACTAGAATGCTTGGTGAGGGGCTATCTACGAATGGCAGCCGAGATAAATGAGTGGATGAATGAATCGACGTATAACTTTATTTTTACTTGGACGTGACAGACGAATTGAACAGGGGCACCCAACGACAACATTTTCCTGTAGGTGTCGCAACGTCGTTTTTACGTTATAATTGTGCTTTTTGGGCAGTTTAATGGCTTATTTTTAAACGCTAAGAAAAATGTATCTGTTCGGATGCGTTAGCTGAACTTTCAAACTTCAGAAAAATTTAGTGATTGAAATCTCATTACCCGAATTTATGAGCTGAATTTGCCTTTCCGAAAATCCTAGCTGATCTATTTTTGTACCCAAAACGACATTTTTATCTCTCCGAAAACAAAAGGCATTAATTTTCCAATAATTATTAAGAAAGTTCGAGATGACATTCCCCTAACCGAATATCTGAGGCGATTATAGGCCTTCCGAACACCACCAAAACGATCCGTTGGGTGCCCCTGATTGAAGGGATGCTGGGAAGGACTTACAGATAAAAACTTAGCTTTCAAGCTCGTCGTTCGTAATCTGTCTCGACCTTCCTTAATCTACAGCCATCTTTATTCCTTTTTCGTTTTTTATCAGCGTTTTCGTGAATTCCTCGGGGAATTCCTACCTTAACCCTTCCACTCCCAGAGTCAAACCTTGATAAACGTGGTTGAACCTTTTAAGTCTGTGGATTAAACCCTAGTGTGTTGACCATTCAAATGAAAGCTATTGAGCAGTACCTTAGCCTGTATACATCCGCCTCCTCCCCTCACGATTTTGAGGAGGCGGATGTATACAGGCTAAGGTACCTTCAAATGGTGCTGTTTGTTTTTGACAATTTTACACTAAATGAAATGCAGGAATTTTTTCCTCAGTTTTGAATTGAGCACTTTTGGGAGTGACAACTTTATTAGTTTGATGTTTTCTAGAGGAAATGGCACCTAACGAAAGCGGAAAAAATAAAATAAGGGATGAAATCTGTGAATGAAACCGCATGTTTAAAATAGTTCTTCATAAGTATACATGAGATGCTTTGGCAACTGAAATGTGAACAAACACTGATCGAATTCCAAACAATATTGAACTGGTGAGGGTTAACCCACTTGAAAATACTGCTCAATAGCTTTCATCTGAGTGGTTACACACTAGGGCCCACTAGGGTTTCATCCACAGACTTAAAGGTACAACCACATTTATTGGCTCGAGGTTTGACTCTGGGAGTGAAAGGGTTAATAACAAGACGTGTCGATCAACTGTCGAAATACACTTGAAAGTTCGATTTCTATTCTATGCCGTCAAATTACATTTCATCTTCTCGCCGCAGGCTGATGTATCTCTCTAGCGTAGCTTTGGCAACTTGCATTCCATCTAATAGAGTCCAATCATGCGATGTCGAAATTCTGTCCCGCATAAAACGGAAAAAAGAGCAACTTTAGATGGAAACCTAAAGTCATGGGCTAAACGAGATTGCGACTTTGCCATTAAACATTCTCGTATCTGTAATTATTCCCTACACGACACAGGCTGCTATTTTGGTCATTTTGGTTTCAATCTGTCGTTAGCAGCCCGAGGGTAAAGTAATAGAATAGATGTTAATTGAACCTTCTTTTGTTTAGCTAAACTGAGCAGTCGCGCACAATAATGAGGTCACTCGATTGAGAAGGATTTCATGATCAAGAACTGTGTCAGCACGTACACTGTTTGCTGCTGTTTGTAATGATTTCACTCCCGGTTTTACTGATGAACCCCTACCGTTTCGCTACTGAAACACCCCAACATCCTGTCAGCTCTTTCAGATTAACACGCGGTGCAAGGTCTAATGTTTAACACTGCCGAGTACATTTGAAAATCATTGACACATAACCAATATCCCTACAAGCGGAAACGAAGATGTAAATTTAGAGTTTCACGGTCGATATCAAGGAAGGCCAAATATTTCCCATATTTACTCCCGCTACCGATTATCTATCAGCCATCAGGGATTTGTTTATTTGTTTGCGTATCTATTATCTCGATTATCCATTTTTAAGATGCTATCTATATTTAAGTATCTTCTATCCTTTAAACTTCAATTAAACATGGGCTCAAGTTGTTTATCGGAAAACTAACACTCCGTCGCGCTGTATGGTGTTTGCACAATGTGATTCAATGATAACGAAGTTCGAGATTAATAACATCTAAACACGGCTTGAAAACCTCTGTACCTCCACGGAAATCATTAATCTATTACACGAATAAACAAAGTTTCGAAGAGTTTTCTTCTCTTTTGCGTTGCATTACCATAGACGCGAATTTAAAGCTTTCCTAGCTTGAACGACCTGACTTTCTTTCTAAGCATGTGGGCGTATACCTCTCTTCAAAGCTGCACGCAAATTGATATGTGAACGAATCACGGAGTAATTCTCAAATTTAAATAAACAGGTGATCTATGATTGACTCTGAGAGTGTGAAATACGTGTATTCTCACCTCGTTTAGGTTTCTCCTTCAGTAAATCTCTGCCGAAAATCTGAGAAACAGTCTCACTGAACTGAAGGGTCCACAATCTCAACTTGAGTTCCAAAACCAAATGGATGAGTCTGTCTGGATCTATGAAACCAAATACACTGTCTACCTTATTACCACGGGACAATTTACGCAAACAGCTATGTGTCAATCTGTCAGTAGCTGTGTCAGTGAATTCTGCCAATTTGCCGGCATGTTTGTATGATTATCCACTCCGCACTCCGGATTTGGGAATATCAAGCAATCGGGCTTCAGTACCGTGTACTGCAGAATTGAAAGCCTTAGCTGAGGTCACGCGGCAACTGTCAATCAAATCGCTATCCACCAATCAGATGGCGAGAAGAGGGTGGATCACCCCCTTAATTTGACACTTTGAATGGCAGATTGGATCGCCTTCATCGGATCAGAAACAGAGTTAATTCCAAACTACGCATGGATACCCAACTAAAGAAGACTGTTTTAAAAATAACCTGTTTACTGTTTAGGTGTGATGCCGAAAAAGCGCAAAACGTGTTTACCACTGCGCAAAAGGCACTGTATGGTGTCCTTTCGAGCGAACACTTTGACAATGCGACAGACGACTTTGTACAGTTGATAAATAGCTATAGATAATCAATAATGGCACGCTGTGAAAACCACAACCACAAACAGCTTGAGAGAACCGGGAGCAGCTCGCCCTTTGGCAAAACTGCTCACAAACAATACACCGACAACAGTCAAATGAACCGAATCACTTTAACATTTGTGTAGTTTACCATTTTTTCTGTGTTTCCATTCTTCTAATTTGCAATATTTATCCTTTGGAATGCTAACTTTTTATCACCATCCCATGGCTTACGATTTGAATCGACGAAAGATGCTTTACCGATTTCGGCGAAAACTATTCCACGATCGACTTCAATTTGCACGCATATGGAAAACAATCTCGGCCAAGTGCCAGAGGTTAACATTGTTCTAAGAAAAGCTCAAGAATTAATAATTTCAAGCATGATTTGTTCTGCATTAGTTTGTGAACAAGTTGAAAAGAACTTGGTTGAAGAGGAACCCTATTTGTCTTGTACATGAAATTGGCGAAAAGAACTTGGGAGAGGAGAGCCTAATATATCTGCTTACCTTCGAGATATTGTATCACCAAACTATGATCTATCTTGGTATTTTCATCTTGTTATTCCGGCATTCTCTAGAACAGTTGTAAACTGTGTTTTTTTATGGATGTATATGAAAGTTTCAATTATCAAATGGTCAAAAACGCGCCCGCGCAGATACTGGTTTTCCGAATATAGCTCATCAGCACAAATCAATATTTCCACTTTACTGACGCGCTTGTGTCTGTTATTACAAATGCTTGTTGAAATGTAAATGCAAGTAGTTCTGGCGCCGAAAATTACTAAATAAAGACAGGTGGAGGATATGTCATTCCTTGCATTGATACAGAAGACATCGGGGCTACACAACGTCAGTTTTATCAGTGTCGCATATAATGAACGTCAGATGATTTTATGGTACTAAAACTAGTTGTAGCTAGAGCTTCAGTGTTCAGCCGGTGTTGCTTTCAGTTACATCAGATACCTCTACGTCCGGTAACCTCCCTTTGACATGCCTGTGGTGATCAAGATCTAATTTCCCATTACAATATCAATACATTGTCAAGCAGACAGGTGTTGAGAATCAAGAAAACCATCAACTAGGGATATCATTGTCTTTAGCGTACCAATAAGTCTTTATAGAGCTAATATTAAAAGGATATAGTGATCTAGGCAAAGGTGTGACGATAGGTTTTTCGTGTCTATAGACCGAGTCTGGAACTAAAATACTCATTTACTTGCATTAGTAATCAGTTTTTTATTTGATTTTTTCTTCTCATCTTCAATTGTAGTATAAGTTCCAATGGGGTTCCTTGTGATTTTGCAACTCACTCGTGTGCTTTTATGCGCGCCGCAGAATTCAAACATTCTTGATACGTTTCGCTAAATGACAAGTCATATAAGTCGTCAAAAGAGAGAAACATATTGGATAAAGTTAAATTCTCTCAATTCGACCATGCATAGAAGACTTGGTGGGCTGTTTTGTTGGACTGTAATGATTGTTAACTTACTGTCTGACACATCATTAATCATTCTCCGTCGCGACTTAGCACTTTTAATTCTGAGCCTACAATTCAATAGAACTTTGACGCCAAATTAACACACGGCTCTTGGCATGGGCCTTTTATTTTGTCTCTCTATGGTGTAATTAAATGTTTTTTCTGAATTGTCGATTTTGTAACAACCATCAATTTTATTTTATCTCGTCATTTATTCACGGTATTCAGTTGTAAATCATACTCAACTTCCTGGGGCTGATCGCCTTTTTCAATCAGTAACAATAGAGATCACGGTATGGCGAGCGAAATGTCATGCTGTCACTAGTTCTGAAAGCCAACGAGACGAACTGAAATTAGGAAGATATTTCTCGAGATGCAAAAGAGTCGCTTGTGTAACTTACAGTTTTCTAGTAAAAGCCGTGACTCGAAAGCACCAGCCTGCGAGCAAGCTCTCTTAAGGTTTTAACGCCAAGAGAGCTTGCATTGCTCGCAGGCTACGAAAGCACAAGACGTTATTCCATGCGCAAGTCACTGATAAGTTTATGATTTATCCTGGAAGAGAATTCAAAGTTAGAAATGCCTTTTCAAAATATTTCATTTACACTTTTGAATTAGAATCTGCAAGACTCACCGCCAAAAATAGCCTGATCTGAGTGTTATATATAGCGTGCTTTGCTGTAATTCTTTTGTTCCTCTATGAAGATATAACCGCTTGAAACATCAGTAATAACAGGTTCAATAAGTGATTTACAACTCGTGGTTTTCTTCTGTGGTTTTCACACAAATAAATATCAGCACAAATACAAAGTTGTGGTAAACACTATTGTGCCTCTTGTGTCATGGGGTACCGCCCTAACAAGTGTTCATAGTGATTCAAGTGTATCCGCATATAGCAGTTGGACCTCCGGTTTGAACTCAATTCTGAAACACTCATTTATCATCGCAGTGACATTCAGTGGTTTATTTTTGGTTTTCCTTTATTGTATAACTGACATACCAAGTTTAAGTTCTTGTCCAAATTTACTTAAGCTAAAAGCAAACCGTTCACTGGTTGCTGTACATCTTGTGTTTTATCGACAGTATACATTTTGACGGCGGAGAGCTTTTAAAAGAACTTTGATTTTTCACTGCCTGACATGACATTAATCATTCTTCAAATTTAGAAATCGCGAACTTTGACGGTAATGATGCGTCCAGTCCTCAGCGGCTTTTGATCAACGAATTCTATATTTGACACACAGTAAACTTTTCATTTATATAAATAATTTCCGATTTTTATCGGTTTGATATCTTGCTCGCCAAACTAGACAAACTAGTTGATCAAGTTATGCAAAACTGTCCGCACTCAACTGTGTAAGAAGTGTAATCCGATTGAAAAATTAAATAAATAGAAATAAAAATTACTCTAAGTGTCGGCGTCTTTGGAACTGATGTACTATAAATTGAATGCAGTATACTGCAAAGCAAACATAAACTTTATTGTTAAAGAGTTATATGTCACGATATTTTCTGATGAACAAAATTGCTTTCGAATTGAAGGAAACCTCAAAATAACAGATTACTAAGGTAGAAAAACACCAAAGAGGTGATACTGAATAAACCAAACAGGAACAAGGATGGTTAAGACTAGACGAACCTGCGTCATCCGTGACTTAGCTTCAACTGGTAGGAGGCTATATGTGATAGTTGATGAGGCCGCTAGATGGGATTTTAGTCGTCTTTCTGACTACATACTGATCGTTGTTTTGCTCGTCGATTTAAAGTGGTTCTGCCCTTCGGCGGTTATTTTATATATTGCCTTTGTTCCGGTGTGTGTTACCGCGCAGTAATGAGCAAAACACGAGAAACAAATGAGTCTTGCTGATCAGTGACTCTCGTGAGTTGCCAACTTGGGCCTCTCTACAAACCTGTTCAGTCGGTAAAGGAACTACACGGTCACCATCACGGATGGCGGCGCATCTTGAAAAAATTGGCCATTTTTTTTCAAGTTCGCCATACACAATCCGTCTTAATCTTCTCCATCCTCAACCATCCTTGCTCCTGTTTGGTTTTTTTATTACCTCTTTGGTGTTTTTCTACCTTTTAAACTATTATTTTGAGGCTTTCTTCGATTTGAAGGTGATTTTGCACTTCGCATAAATGACTTAAAATATCGTGACATAGCTTCTAAGTCAGTTTTACTGAATATCTTCAAATTGAAAGAAACTTAAAAATAATTGTGTTTATTAAGGTAGAAAAATATTAAAGAGGTAATTAGAAACCAAACAGGAACAAGGATGGTTAAGGATGGAGAAGATTAACACGGATTGCAAATGACGAACAGAAAATTTACTGGCTGAACAAACCCTGACATAGCTCCTTTAAGTTGAAATCTTCCTATTGGTTTTCCCATCAGTAACCAATCGGAAACAAAAGAGGCCGTCAGATACGTCATAGCTTGCACGTGCTTCAGAATTCAGTGCACTTTGATTGGCTGAGAAGTTCGGGAAACCAACAAAGAGATGTCAAACAGTTATCAAAAGTTAACCAGTAGGTTTCGCATTTTTACCTTTCAAGAACTTATTTTATGTAAATTCAGAACATTATTGGACGAAATTATGCAGCCCTGCGTTGGCTCACTGATTTCAATTTATGTCTTTACCGTACAGTAAACATTTCCGAAACGAATCTAGCCTACGCCGGTGGGTCCCTCCCCTTTCTACGCCTGCGCCGCTAAGTTCACGAAATCAGTGAACTAAAAAGCTCCAAAGTAAAACTGATGAAACACCTTGGTAATAGAGAGATGATTCTAGATAAAAAATCAACGTGATATACATATTGACTTCTTATTAAACTATATCGTACATTTCGGTCAAGTACAAGAGTAAAAAAACATCCTGAGCTACAATATGGGATATCGTCTTGATGAACCTGACCAAATTCCCTGGTGATAGGTGGAGAGAATTTCGATGTTGAACTCCGATATCTTTATCAGTGTTCTCAAGAGAAGTCACTGTAATGGTATTGCCCCATGAGTCCTTCTCATGCACTTTATCTGTACGCAGCTTTGTCAAAATTAACAAAGACTGTGTTGAGAAATATATTATTCAATCAGCCGGACACAAGCTACTCGGTGACATTTCCGAGTTCCCCCAACAGGAGTCGAACCTATGACCTTCCGCACACCGGTCGGACACTCTCACCCACTGAGCTATAGGAGTCTTGTGGCGGAGCTTAGGCCATATACTGAGCAAGCTTCAAATATCATGTACTAGGTTCAAAGGTGACTATGTTTTGGTTGAATATCCACCATAAAGCTACATCTGTGCGGTCTCTCCTTCATTTTGTTTGAAATGTATTTGTCTAAATGGGAAGAGGATGGATTCAGGCTAGGCAACTATACGAACTCTACCGATAAGATTTTACATGTAAAACGTAACTGGAATGCCGTCAAAATGCGACAAGTGTGCTAAGACCTGCTAAGGCCAATTTCTATCAACTGCGGCATATATAAATCTGCATATATAAATCTGTTTTTCGTCGTGTTTCTTCTAATCCACAACCCATATGGTGTCGGAAACTGCTGCGAAGATGTCAATTCATGCTTTGTATCTGAACATTTTCCACTTCAGTTCCGTAAAACAAGTATACATGTACTTAAAGTATATATGTATGGTATTTCTAGCACTATTTTCTATGGTATTTCTAGCTCATGCAAGTGTCCGCTCTGAAAGCTGATACAGTCGAAGTAAAAAAGTGTCCGCAACTGGAGCTGGCCGCTTATGGGAATGTGTTAAATATGTAGTTTGTATGCAAGAGCTAGAGTTCAAACGGGGTTTTGTCAAGGCGGCCGTAAGTAGAGCTGTCCACTTACGAGAGTGTCCAATCAGACAGCTTTGGCAGTACAGAGTTTGTATGAGCTAGAGTTCAAACGGAGTTTTGTCAAGGCGGTCGTAAGTAGAGCTGTCCGCTTACGAGAGTGTCCGCTCTGCAGAGAGCTTCGACTGTACCACTTATCACAATCAAAACTGTTACTGTTGTACTATAATAGGGACTGAATAGGCTCTTTCAGTCAGTTCTGAAAAACTAACTGAGAGAGCCTCAGTCAGTTCTTGCTGTGAGCAAAACTAAACTCCTTATTTGGCAAGAAATGTCGCGTGCCGCCCTTTGCTTTGGAACCCAACTCGTGGCCCCTCATATCATGTGTTGAAATAACGCTGTAACGATTGTGTTTCAATTTACTGTCAATGAGTTAATCCATGCAATACACAAATAAGGCGCCTAGCTAAATATCCACGTGGTATCTGAAAACCTCGGAAAATTCTCATTCAAACTGCGAGCTCCCATCAACAACCGGACGATTTCTTCAAGGACTAATCCTTGCTTAAAATTCCGTCAGCCCGTCGTTCGTTTTTTCGTATGATAATCCTGCATGATCAGCCGATAAATCCTTGTTTTTCACAACTTTAAAAGAGGATAAACTACTGATCCTCACCTTTACCAAAAATATCGGTTGTGTGTTGATAGCTTGAACGCAGCGAAAGTCGACCACGATTTAAGAGCCAATTCATAGATCTCGGTCAGTTACATGCACATGCTATATATAGCATTGTAGAGGAAAACAATGATATTCTCTTCGTTCCTTGACTTTTTATTGAAGTTTAAAGGAGCTATGTCACGATATTTTAAAACATTTCTGAAGTGCAAAATTACAGTTTAAATTGAAGAAAGCCTCAAAATAACAGTCTACTAAGGTAGTTTAACACCAAAGAGGTTATAATAAACCAAACAGGAACAAGGATGGTTGAAGATGGAGAAGATTAAGACGGATTGTGTATGGCGAACTTGAAAAAAATTGGCCAATTTTTTCAAGATGTGCCAACCTTTAAGGCTGGGGACAGTTGTTAGTTGAGAAAAGACCATCTGATGCTCACATGCAATTGTGTTCGTCCTATTTTTAGTGTTTTTTGCCCTTGGGCGATTTTTACTGATAGTGCTTCCGTTCTGTGGTGTGAGGCGGCAATCAGTGAACCACTTTTTGAAAGGAAATAACTCTTTTTCAGTGCGTTGCCAACTTAAATTAGAATATAGAACAATTAAGATACATATTGGAACATTTCCAGAAATCGTCCACTGTTGTCTTTGCTCTTAGGACGGATATTACTTTGTATCTTCTTTCAAATGTAAAAGAATTTAGACAATGCTGTGAGCCTATAAGTTTTTTCAGTGCAGGCCGGTAGTTTATATATTCACCTTCCTATACCTAATACACTTACCTCGCTGCTAAAACCTTCCTTCCTTGCCTTGCGCAAGAGATAAAAGAAATAACTTCACCGAAGGAACGGAACTGTGCTGTTAAACGTGTGACGTTTCAAAGCGCGCAGTGTAGTGAAGCGCGTAAACAGATGGGCAAATTACGCCCCGCGCCTTCGATATCTATCATATCATTTGCGTTATTTAATTAGCCGCTGACATCTTATCTACCCATTTTTATCTAGACGCAAACAACGTTTGCTAATCCGAAATTTCTCGCACTCAATTCACAGAAAGGTAATGGATTTATAAATGGTACGAGGGAAGGGTATGCGGTAACGATTTGAACACAGAAGTCACTGGAATGTTTTTCGTGATTGCAAGATTACGTACTTGTCATCGCCGGATGAATACACCTTTACAACCCTACAACGACTCCGTGGGAATAACGCGCAATTTTTCATTATACAAAAAAAATGCAGGATGTGTATTTTAACCACAACTCTCATTAGCTCAAACAACAAATAAACGTCTGTTTTTAATTAGTTCAAAGTTTCGACTGCAATAAAATCATTTCTCGAAACTTTATGAATGTTTTGGTTATTTTTAGTTTCATCAACATTCATATTAAATTATGTTAGTAACAAAAGAGTTTTATTTAGAACAGATATTTTAATAATTTTAATAATGAAACGACAACAAACTTTGGAAAATTCCAGTCATTGCGTTTGTAATTTGCATCAATACGCCCAAAGAGATGTTGCTCCAGACAGATTTAATATCGGCTCAGTTTTCGTCGTACAACGGGCGTACAACTCAATCAAATGTATTTACCATGTGTAACTTTAATTGTTTAGTTTGTTGAAAGAAGATTACTAAATAAATCGCTTTGGTCTACCCCGTGCATATATACAAAAAATGTTGACATGTACTGAAAGAAACATGTCAGATACTTTTCCAAATAATAATAATGTTTCCCTGGATTAGCGTAAGCTATTTAGTCAGGTGAATCAACCTAATACCTACACACTCAGTCACTCGCTCCGCGCTCGCTTACTCGTGTACTCGCTCAGGATCATGTGCCCAAGGTGGCACATGGGGCTCCCGTAAGGGTCCTCTTCCACTGCTTGACCGCTGGCCCCCGCCCATTGGCTGACCCACGCCCACTTCAAGGGCGAAGCAGGCGAAGTAGTTCTTTGCGAGCACAGTGTTTTTCTTTGCGAGCACGAGAGCATTGATAATAGTTAGCCTTGCGAGCAGCGAGCACTCTGCAGAAAACTACCTTCACTAAAAACCGAGCATCCGAGCACTTGTAAAAATATGCGTGCACGAGCAAACGAGCACCCACTAAAATTTTGCGAGCAATTCGAGCAGAAGCCTAATTTTGCGAGCACTTGAAAATTTTGAGCAACCATTCGATACCCTAGCTTAAACCCCTCTTCCATATGGTTTGATCGTCAAGTCACTTTGGGTCTGCCTCGTCTACGCCTCATTCGTCCATCTCCATGTTACTCTCGACAGAAACTCAGAGCAGTCATTCTCTTAGTATTCGCCAGGGCCCAGTTGTTCAAAGGGTGGATAACGCTCTTCACCGGATAAATCACTATCCACTGATAGCGTAGTTTGATTTGTTAACTCTTATCCACTGGATAGTGATTTATCAGGTGGATAGCGTTATCCACCCTTTGAAAAACCAGGCATTCTCGTCCCCAGAGGCCAAGAATCGGGACCTCTGGCCGGAACCAATCTGTCGAACATGCGCAGAGTACTCCTTCTATATTCTCAGCCAATCAGATTTGTCAGATTTGACGGGAAGTCCGAGATTCGCGGACTTCCGGTGTTGGAACCGGCCAGAGGTCACGATTCTTGATGCTGACCAAAAGGATCTGGGGAAAAGAATGACAACCAGGGCCAGGGTTGGGGCAGGGCTATAACCGCAACCTTGTTTCCAGGGTCTCTCTTCTTCCCGTGGCGGGAGGAAGAGAGACCCTGAGAACGAGGTTGCTATAATTGGCGTCATAAGTCTCATAAGTCGTTGGAATAGCCTTCTCTTTCCCCCTGTCCAATGTTGGATAGGGCAATGAGCGCGCACTCTTTGTCCAGTGCAGGGGCGGATCCAGGATTTTTTGATAGGGGTGGGGGGGGGGGGGGGGGGAGGGGGTCCCAGGGTTTTCCCGAAAATGAGAAGTAGATTGAAGGATAATTTTTGGAAGTAGACGGTCGGTAGTAAAGACGCAGAGGGGGTGTTTGGGGGCCTCCCCTAGAAAAAAATTGAGATTTCAGGCTCTGAAAAGTGCATTTTGGTGGATCCTGGAGATGGTTTTGCTATGGATAATGGAGAAAGCAAAAAAAAACCCTAAGTTGTGATAGGGGGTCCGGACCACCCCTGACCCTCCACCTGGATCCGCCACTGCAGTGTGTTTTAGTTTTAAAAACAACACTGAGACAGGATTGAACCGAGAGTTTACCAACAATGTCAAACAATGTTAAACAAAGTCGCACGATTATGGGGCGCCGTTTGTAAAAAACATTATTTAGATCAATTTTTCCATTATTTAATAAATAATGCTTCGTGATATGATATCATTAAAGACGCCATAAATTATTTCATATAAAATCTTATTATTTCAAATCATGACTTTATTATTTGATATAATAAATCCTGATTTCAAATCATGCGTTTATAATTTGAAATCACGACTTGCTGATTTAAATATAACTTTTATATTTGAAATCATTGCTTTACGATTTCAAATCAGTCATTAATTAATTATTAATTAAAGATTAAAAATTAAAGATTTAAGAAAAGGCGCCACCGCGTATCCACCGCGTAGTCACCGCGTAGCCACCGCCTATCCACCGCGTAGTCACCGCGTAGTCACCGCGTATCCACCGCGTAGTCATCGCGTAGTCACCGCGTATCCACCGCGTAGTCACCGCGTAGCCACCGCGTAGTCACCGCGTATCCACCGCGTAGTCACCGCGTATCCACCGCGTAGCCACCGCGTCGCCACCGCGTCGCCACCGCGTCGCCACCGCGTAGCCACCGCGTATCCACCGCGTAGCCACCGCGTATCCACCGCGTAGCCACCGCGTATCCACCGCGTAGTCACCGCGTATCCACCGCGTAGCCACCGCGTCGCCACCGCGTCGCCACCGCGTAGCCACCGCGTATCCACCGCGTATCCACCGCGTAGCCACCGCGTAGCCACCGCGTATCCACCGCGTAGCCACCGCGTATCCACCGCGTCGCCACCGCGTAGCCACCGCGTCGCCACCGCGTAGTCACCGCGTAGCCACCGCGTCGCCACCTCGTATCCACCGCGTAGCCACCGCGTATCCACCGCGTATTCACCGCGTAGCCACCGCGTATCCACCGCGTAGTCACCGCGTAGCCACCGCGTAGCCACCGCGTAGCCACCGCGTAGCCACCGCGTAGTCACCGCGTATCCACCGCGTATCCACCGCGTAGTCACCGCGTAGCCACGTGGCCGCGTAACCACGTGGCTGCGTAACCGCGTGGCAGTGTAGCCGTAGTATGGACACCTCGTTATTACGGGCAGTTTTCTTGGACCCTCGTGACTTGTTTCAATTAAATGATATCATATCACAAAGCATTATTTACAACGGCGCCCCATAGTATTAAGGATCTAAAACGGACAGTCAGTCTCCCTTTTACTTTCCGGCCAACGTTGACTTTCAGCCATTCTACGTTGCAAACTTTTAAAGTCTGTTCATCTGGTCCATGTACCAGTTGACCAGTGCATGTCGCCATAGAGCTTTTACGGTAAATAAATAAATAAATAAATGTATAAATAAATAAATAAATGAATGAATAAATAAATAAATAAATAAATAAATAAATAAATAGCCATGCGTTGAAGACAAAAACACTTGGTCCCAGTCTTTCCCGTTTTCTCGCTTTCAGAGTAATTATGGCGGACCAACTTCAGCAGGAGTGATTTTAATTTGCTGTATATTTTCCTTGATAAAATGCTTTCATGTTGAATATAAGACAACCAGGAGGATCAGATAGAATTTAAGCTAATTGCTAAGGTGTTGGAACGGCCCAGTTATGCAAAGGCGACCAAGAAATCCTGGATTTGGTCGAGACACAGCTGCAGCTGCGACGAAAACAGCTGATGTCTCCGATGCGTTGCTGCGCCAGGCGAGAAAATCAGGACAATTGAATCTTTCCAACAGAGGTCTGACAGAGTTACCAGATAAAATATGGAGAGTGAATGTGGATGTACCGCCAGAGGCAAGGAACGTGTCACTGGATTGCACAGAGGACGACAAATGGTGGGAGCAGGTCGACCTCACTAAACTAATATTAGCTTCTAACAAGTTAACCGAGATTTCATCAGAGATCGTGCAGTTGCCAGCACTGGTGGTTTTGGATGTAAGTATGCACGGTGTTATAGCTTCTTTTTTAGTCATATTAAAGGGTAAACCCCAGGTAATTGATGTTCACTTTTGGAAATATTGACCCTTAATTGCCTAAAGAGCGGAATCTCTGACATTTTGCAGACTGCAGACTAACCCTAATCATAACTCTAAAACCAACCCTATAACTAACCCTTCCTCTCAAAACTAACCCCGAAGCTAACCAACCATGCAGTCTGCAAATGTCACACACTGCGTAAAAGGCGGGGTGTAATCTGCAATTGTGCAGGTGCAGGTGTGAGCTGCAGGTGAGTAACCTTAAGGGTTAACGGTTTAAAGGTGTTCTGGGCTATTCTGGTTACACCTGCACCCACACCCGCACCTGCAAATTAGACCGTCCACATAAAGGGATTGTGCAGTGCAGTTGCAGACTGCAGACGCAATCCCTCTTCTCAGAAAAGGGCTTGCCTTAGAGGTATTTGAATGATAAACAGTGCTCTATAAATAGTGAAAATAACCAAACAAGGTTTTTTTGTATGTGCATCTAAGCTAGAACAATATTTTTTTCATGCTAGAAATCACAATTTAATAGCAATTAATTTACCTTGCTCACATGCAGCTTTTTTTCATTTCAGATACACGATAATGGTTTGACATCTTTACCTGATGAGCTTGGGCAGCTAGTGAATCTTAAAAGACTCAACTTGAGGTACATACTTACTTTATTACTATAATTGTACAATACATATATGAATTAGCTCTTGTCAAACCTCTGCAGAAGAACATATCCCATTTCTTATTGTGGTCCTGGAGACTTTAACATTTGTATCATACCAGTATTTACCCAGTTTGGGGGGGGGGGGGGGGGGGGGTTGGAAGACTCCCATATAAAAGTGATGGGGGTAAGCGTTGGAAATTTTGAAAAGTACCCCTAAAAGGTACCAAAATCTTGTTTTGTGGGTGTGGCTCAAATTCATTATCACCCCTAAGAGGTATGAATTCTAAAACAAAACTAGTTCCTGTCATTTTTTACGGCTTCAGTTACCCTAAAAGGTACCATCCCTGTCACTTTTGTCTTTTCATGCTACAGAAACCAGAATAAAGCGCTGACACTGAGCCACCTGTTTCCTCCGATCAATTGAATTAGAACAGACTGCAGTATAATACAGTTATCATTGCCATTCTGACCAGTAATAATTACTGGTCAGAATCAATGGAAAAATTTAATAATCATATATATCATAATTATTATGATTTTTTTTCACTTTTGTTTTTATCACTAGTCATAATAAGTTGTCTTCTCTTCCGGTTTCCTTGGGATGTCTTGTCAGTTTATCGTCCTTGAAGTTGGATCATAACAGTCTCACAAGCCTAGGAACAGAACTGGGGAAGATGAAGCAATTGGAGGAAATGGTCAGGATTCCAACATTTTTTATGTGCATTTTAAATTTTTGGGTATTTACTGTGCTTTTCCAGTGTTCCAGATTTAAGAGCTCTAGGGGTCTCACAAAAACCCAACAAGGGTTAAAACTTAAAGGAGCTACGTCACGGATGGCGCATCTTGAAAAAAATGGCAATTTTTTTCAAGTTCGTTGTTTGCAATCCATCTTAATCTTCTCCATCCTCAACCATCCTTGTTCCTGTTTGGTTTATTATTACCTGTTTGGTGTTTTTCTACCTCAGAAAACTATTATTTTGAGGCTTTCTTCAATTTGAAGGTGATTTTGTACTTCACAAAAATGACTCAAAATATTGTGATGCCAAGATTTAGGACTACTTATTAACATCCTAGCAGAAGTGTTTGTATCAATGGAAATGCACTTACTAATAGTGGCCTGGTCTTGCTAAAAGTTACTATACTAGTACAGAAAAACTTCTAAAAGATATATTTGACTAAGGACGGGTTAGGAAGGAAGTGGAATGAAACTTGAAAAAGTCGGGCCAACATTTTCAAGTTTTAAGGTGTTCTTGGGAAAAATAACTCGAAATCAATGATTCTGGTTTGTTCCCACCTGAGGAGAATTAATTGATGTCTTTCTCTTGTTGTTTGGGAGCCATTTTGTGCATCAGCGAGTGTACCTTCATAATTCAAGGATAGTTTACACAAAAACATGGGAGAATTCTCATGATACTGCCCCTTTAACTGAACTTGACTTAATAATAGATTATTTATCTTGATGTTTATTTATTATTACATGTAGGATTTGTCACACAACTCTCTCAGTGATCTCTCTCCTTCTGTCGGTAACTGTCAAAGTTTGCGGCATTTGGACTTGTCTCAAAATGCTTTGGAACGGCTTCCTCCTGAGATTGGTCGCTTGCATGGTAAGAAGTACAAATAAAATGACAGAAAACTGGACAAAAGCCAGGAATTTTAGTTTGTAGGTTTATATCTTGAAATGAATTACTGTAGCACCTGATGAAGATTTTACGTATCCTATCACTCCAGTTGGGAGATGCGGTGCCCAAATGGTTAACTTGTTGGACTCCAGACTGAGTGGTACAGGTTCGAGACCTGGCCACAGTCATTCTGTTGTGTTCTTGGGCAAGACACTTAACTCTCACAGTGCCAAAATGACAAAATGCTGGGGGTAACCTGCGATGGCATTGAATACCATCCAGCAAGCAAGAAATACTCCTAGTCATTTCATGCTATGGAATCTGGGATAAGCTCCGGCAGTGTGGGTTAGTTTGGCAACTTTACCTCCGGTTAATGTTTACCAAATAAAACTTGGGAAAAGGTTTTTCACCACAGTTTGTCCAGTAATTAGGAGGTTTGTAAAAATAGCACATCTTGGTCAGGTACATCTAGGATTTCTAGGTTCTTGTGGCACACATGGGGGCCTGATGTGTATTTTGTTGTTTCTCCAGCATTAAGAGACTTGAATCTTAGCAATAACAAGTTTTGTGAACTTCCTAACGGTAAGTCATTTTCTGACTAGCTAGTAAATTCATGTGGTTTGACAACATAATATTATTTCTAACACCCAGACCCGCATTCTGTTATTCATGAAAAGCTCATGCTTTTCACTTACCATTTTGTAGAACAATCTAGTATATATTTTGTCGGAGACGTGGTGGCCTAATGGTTAGCGCGTTGGACTCCAGATTGAACAGTCCGGGTTCGAGCGCTGGCCAGGATCATTGTGTTGTGTTCTTTGACAAGACACTTTACTCTCACAGTGCCTCTCTCCACCCAGGAGTATAAATGAGCACTGGCATCAAAATGCTGGGAAAGGGGTATACCATAAAAGCTCTATTAAGTCCCGAGGGACTTATTTAATTTCAGTCCTCAAGAATGGTGGGGGGGGGGGGGCTTATTAGAGAGGGGGGCTTAATAGAGGGGGGGGCTTATTTCAAATCATAAATTTTCAAGAAAATTCACATTAATTTTTCAAACTTTACTATTACACCACTAACTAAAACAGAACAAGAAATGGGTTATGTATGACCGTCTTACAAAGGAAACGTCATTTATACCCTAACTCAATGATAGTTCTCGAAATTAAAGACTGTTTCAATACAAAGTGACTGAAAACGCCAGAAAATATTGCTGAAAAGTCATTTACATGAGCCTGATGGAAGGATGGGGGAGGGGCATAATATAGAGGGGGGCTTATTACAAAATCTGACTTCCAAAGGGGGGCTTATTAGATAGGGGTGCTTAATAGAGAGGGGGAGCTAAATAGAGCTTTCACGGTACTTACTAAATGCAGAGTACATGGAGTCATTGCTGCAGCATCGATTACCGTACTTAATCTGAAGCATTTTTATTGTTCAGATCTTGGAAGACTAAATAATCTTGAAAGATTGGATTGCCGTCACAATCAACTTACTGGGGTGCCAATACTGACTTCCTGTCAGTCCCTGAAGGTATGTGCAAAATTGTGTTTTTTAACACTTGACAGTGTTTGAAAAGAAATGATTTGTACAGTCAAAGCTCCCGTAAGCTGACTCCCTTGGGAAGCAGAAAAAGTGTCTGCAACTGGAGCTGGCCACTTACAGGAATGATTCTCGAAACAACAGTAAAAAAACAAATCGTACCACATCAGAAATGTCCATGCTGCTTACGGAAATATATAAATACAGAGTTTGTTTGAGAGTTCAAACAGAGTTTTGTCAAGGCGGACGTAAGTAGAGCTGTCCGCTTACAAGAGTGTCCGCTCAGAGAGCTTGGACTGTATTGCATTTTACATGTAATACAGATTTAGGATTAAAGCCACCTAAGACCTATGCTATTATTATTGTGGGTTTTTTTCAACAGGAACTTTACCTTGGCAACAACAAAATAAGCAGTTTGAATGGGGAAAGTTTCTCTTACATCCGTTCACTGTCAATATTTGACTTTAGAGACAACAGAATTAACAGGTGAGCAGAAAACACAGGTCATTGTTTTTATTTGAGGTCAACAACCGCATCGCTATGTGGAGGATGGCTGCCTGTGATATCTGGGAGCTTCCAATATTGGCAGCCAGCTCCTAGATAATAATAATAATAATAATAATCTTTATTTATATAGCGCCGTTTCTACTAAAAAACCAACAGCGCTTAACAAAACTACTTATTATAAACAAATAAACATTACTTTACTGATATGATAATTTACTATTATAAAAACGAATAGTAATTTATTATAAGGAAAGACCTCTCCCATGGCTGGCAAATCCTGGCAACCCAGCCATGAGCCCCCACATAAAGGGAACAGGCACCCGTCACACTGATAAAACAGTGGAAAAGGAAAGCGGAGGGAGGGAGGGAGGGGGAGGGAGAAGCAGAGGCTTACAAGGCACTAAAACCTCAAACAAATGCTACGCCACAAAAACGCAATTGACTCCGACAGTACATGAAATCCTGGCACATGCATATACCCGGTATATCGATATCACTGACTGGCACATATGAAATTGTCTTTTTTTCATAATTAAATTTTACTGTTATTGTGTGTGTTTTAGTATTCCAGATGAAATCACGGTCTTGACAAAACTAGAAAGACTTGACTTAGCCAACAATGACATTTCTGGGTAAGTGTTGTATTTTAATTATTATTATGGCTAGTTTACACACTGGCGGAGTCACAATCGGAAGCATAAGGAGTGTTACAACCCAGTGAAAATAAAAAATGGAGGTTGTAAGTCGAGTCGGAGGCTTGATGGACTTGGAAGAATCAGATTAGAGTTTCCTACTTCATGAAATGAAATGAATAAGTGATCATCGCAGTTATGAATGCACTGCTCCCAATGTGTGGCTTCATAGCTCAGTTGGTAGAGCATCGCACTAGTAACGCGGAGGTCATGGGTTCAAATCCCATTGAAGTTTATATTGCAAAAATTGCATTCATAGCTGCGATGATCACTTATTCATTTAATAAAATAAATAATGTGAAAAATGTTGGCTGAATTTGTAGGCTAATTTTTAGTTTTATATTGTAGTCTTCCATATAAAATGGGTGCCATGGAACATCTTAAATCGCTGGTTCTGGATGGAAATCCCTTGAGGAGTTTACGCAGGGATGTTGTTATGGTGAGGTTCATATTTCTGGACAATCATAAGCACAATGTGTGTTAGGTAAGGTTACCTTAAGTCCATTCCAATCCAGATGGAATTAGAAAAGCCCTCAGACTTGGGAGACGTGGTGGCCTAATGATTAGCGTGTTGGACTCCAGATCGAGCGGTCTGGGTTCAAGCCCTGTCCAGGGTCACTGTGTTGTGTTCTTGGGCTGGAGTAAGGAGTATTAAATGTGTACCCATGAACTGTTAGGGCTACCTAACAAAATACTGGGGTGACCTTGGATTGGAATATTGCTACTCCCCCTGGACGGGATGCTAGTTTATCCCGGTTTCTGTAGCATGAAGCCAACTCTAGGAGTATTTACTCCTAGTTTGCTTCATACTATAGAATCTGGGATAAGCTCTGGCAGTGTGGGCCAGTTTGGCCCTCAAATGTATGTGGGGGGGGGGGGGGGGTTAGTGAAGATGGGCATTTTCTTGCTCGAATAAGGAGAGGAGCTATTCCATCACAGGGTACCACCCCCCAGTATATTTTTCAACCCGTTTATAAAATAATTAATGTCAACAAAATACATATCTGTCAAATTTAATAAATTCAAAGATCTTGTACTGTACATAATTTGTGAGATGAGTGTACTCAGTTAATATTTTTGATACTCTTGTCTTGACTGTAGAGAGGTACTCAGGCCATCATGAAACATTTGAGAAGTCGAATACCAGGTCAGTATAGCAGCCACAGTAGCCTAATGGTTAGGATATTGGACTCTGGATTGACAACATGTCCTTGTTCTAGAATTACCAATAATAACTACACTCATGGAACCGTGTATAAATAAAGTTGATTTTTATTTTTATTTTTTATCCTATAACTGGATGTCAAGTTTATAAATCAAAATAAAGGCCAAAATGGAAATCAACTTGGCCGAGAGAATGAAATAACGAAACTCTGATTTAAAAACCGTACAATTTTCTGCCATTGTAGTGAACGGCACCAAGTCACGTTCTCTCCACCATCTTGATTTCCATTTTGACCTGTATTTGGCGTCCATTTTTTGTATCAGAGGAAGAAAAGCAAGAAGATACAACAGATGCCCATGTGACGTCATTACCAGTGAGTTCAGCAGTACCAACTGCATCAAGTGGATTGGACACACACACAATCAGTAGCACAAAGACAATCAACTACAGGTCAGTAATACCGGAGACCATGGCAACCTAGGGGTAGTCTGCGTAGCTGGCCGTTTTAATGTTGCACAATAGTAAAATACAGTCGAACCTCCACTAATGGCCACCTCTATATATTTGTCACCTCTCCACAGCAGCCAGGATTTTCGTCCCAATCATATGTCTATCCATGCTTTTTACTCTTATTGAAACCTCCCTGCAACAGCCACATCTCTACATCGGCCAGATAATTCCACCCCAGGGTGGCCATTGTAGAGTGGTTCAACTGTATGCGAATGACAAAGCCACAATATGAATCCTGCTGTTCAATTCTTAACCTGTGATGGACTTGCATCGCTTCCATGTGGAGTAGCAATACTTATACTTGTTAAAAGACTTTGCTTTGCTTTACTGTGTTTAATGCAGTTGTCGATATTATTGAAGGTACAGTAGAACCCCGCTAACTCGAACTCGGTTAACTTGAACTCCCCGCTACCTCAAACTCAAGTTTACCCATTCCCCTTGCCCTTGTTTTTTCAGTAATTTACTATCGGCTGACTCAAACCCCGCTATCTCAAACTATTTTTTGTTTCCCTTGGGAGTTCGAGACATACAATAATTATTTATTTTTGGTGATTTCTTTTATGTGGTGATAATTATAGTAACAAAAAAGCAGCCAGCATTCCTGATGATGTATGGGAAGCAGCAATGTCAGCAGATGTGACCAATGTAAACCTCAGCAAGAATACTCTAAGTGAAGTACCAGCCAGGTAACAGAGGTGTATAGTTCATTATTTTATTAATAAATGAAGCCTTAATGCCAGATTCGTACAAGAATGATAGTCTGTGAGAGTTCAAACTTTTAATCCCGGGGCCAAACAAGGACAAGAGTTGCTAAATTGCAATAACCTGCAATGGACTAGCATCCCTCCAGGTGGAGTATCAATATAATATACTCTCAGTCGGCTTCATGCTTCATAAACTGGGATAAGCTTTACCTTTATAACTGAACACCTGCTCACACGAGGGGACTTGTTCAAGGGGCAAGTCCCTGCAACAAGTTCCCTGCAGCTCTTCACACGAGGGGACTGGTTGCAGGGACTTGTAGCAAGACTGTGTCCTGGAGACAAGTCCCTTTCGCATACACACGAAGGGACTTGTTGCAGGGACAATCCTATTTGTTCTTTGATTGGTTTATTTTCTTATCTGGTCGCAGGGACGTGTCCAACAAACAGTACACACAACAGGACAAACATAATTTTAGGTGACTTGTCCCTTCAATTCAAGTTGAATTTGTGGGACAATGACAAGATGTTTTGATGAAAATGGGTAGTTCAAACTGATGGACTTGTCCCCGGGGACATACCCTCATGTGTGCCAACATAGTTAATAGAGGGAAATGGTTATGAAGCCCGGCAGAGTTCTTTGTTATATGTTTTTGTTCGCTTTTTTGGCCTTGACCGTGCACAAAACCTGACAAAATACAATAGGTAGTTACGTGTGTTCAAGCAACTAACCAATAGAAACGTTTCGGTTGCGTAATTCATGCATTATGAGCGCAAAACAAAAGACGTGCACGGTCATGGACCTTCCAACATAACTCTTGGCCTCTTTGTTTGCTCCTTTGAAGTTTGCCGGACTTCATAACCATTTCCCTCTATTAGCTGTGGTGCCAATGTTAATATTGGGTTCCTCTTTTCTTTCCTTCCTAGGTTGCTTTCTTTAGGAAAATCTCTCACAGACTTAAACATGTCATTAAACAAGATTTCCACTCTGCCTTCAGAGTTTGGCTGTTTGTTGAAACTTTCTTCATTAGATTTAAGGTATTTTCAAGAACCTTGAACTTTGCAAAAGAAAATAATAATTAATTTTGCTTAGCTTTCATCTGAATGGTCACACACAGATTTATCAGTTACAACGTGGTCACTTGCTCATTTTGGTGGTCATTAATAGTAATTATTGGTAGTTGCGGTGGTCACTTGGTAGTCATTTAGTAGTTGCGGTGGTCACTTGGTAGTCATTTGGTGGTCATTTGGAAGTCGCGGTGGTCACTTGATAGTCATTTGGTAGTCGAGGTGGTCACTTGGTAGTCATTTGGTGGTCATTTGGTAGTCGCGGTGGTCACTTGGTAGTCATTTCGTAGTTGCGGTGGTCACTTGGTAGTCATTTGGTAGTCATTTGGTGGTCATGGTGGCGGTGGTCACTTGGTAGTCATTTCGTAGTTGCGGTGGTCACTTGGTAGTCATTTGGTAGTCGTGGTGGTCACTTGGTAGTCATTTGGTGGTCATTTGGTGGTCATGGTGGTCACTTGGTAGTCATTTGGTGGTCGTGGTGGTCACTTGGTAGTCTTTTGGTAGTTGCGGTGGTCACTTGGTAGTCATTTGGCGGTCATTTGCTAGTCGTGGTGGTCACTTGGTAGTCATTTGGTAGTCGCGATGGTCACTGGTAGTCATTTGGTGGTCATTTGGTAGTCACGGTGGTCACTTTGTAGTCACTTGGTAGTCATTTGGTAGTCGCGGTGGTCACTCGGTAGTCATTTGGTAGTCGCGGTGGTCACTTGGTAGTCATTAGGTAGTTGCGGTGGTCACTTCGTAGTCATTTGGTAGTCATGGCGGTCATTTGGTAGTCATGGTGGTCACTTGGTAGTCGCGGTGGTCACTCGGTAGTCATTTGGTAGTTGCGGTGGTCACTTGGTAGTCATTTCGTAGTCATGGTGGTCACTTGGTGGTCATTTGGTAGTCATGGTGGTCACTTGGTGGTCATTTGGTAGTCATGGTGGTCACTTGGTAGTCATGTGGTAGTCACTTGGTATAGTCACTTGGTAGTCATTTGGTAGTCGCGGTGGTCACTTCGTAGTCATTTGGTAGTCATGGTGGTCACTTGGTGGTCATTTGGAAGTCATGGTGGTCACTTGGTAGTCATTTGGTAGTCATGGTGGTCACTTGGTGGTCATTTGGTAGTCATGGTGGTCACTTGGTAGTCATGTGGTACTCACTTGGTATAGGCCCCGGCCGCACTAGGCTGACAAAATTTGTTTGGCGCTACCAAAATATACTACAAATTTTGTCTCCGCCAAATTTTCATTTTGATAAACGCGTACGCACTTGAAAACCAAAAATCATGACAAATTATTCGCGAACCACAACATATCAATCACGTAGAAACCGAAAACCTCTGTTGTTGCTGTGAAATTTTGCATTCAACTCCTCAACAATCTTTTAAAACCAGTACTTTCTAAAGTTTTTACTCTCCTGCCTTCGTAGTATGATACACAAACTAATTAACTAGATAATTCTTCTTCTCGGACTGAAATTTTTAAATGACTTGCATGTTTCTTGCCGCTTTCCCCGACTGTCACTGTCACTTTTTAGCGCAATACTTGCACCCGATCGGACCGTGCACTGTTCACTGTTTATGAAGCAAATTGTGCTACTCAAACATCACTAGGTGCTGCTAGCGGGAAAAAATTGGGATCGGTACTAGTTGTATGGACCGAGGCAAGCGAATAATCACCGCTGTAACCTTGAGAGTAATGTGTGTGAATTGACGAATCTGTCAGTTTTGACGCTTGACAAAATTTTGTCCTGCTCTGGGGCAGGATGACGGCGCCTTTGAAGTTTGGTAAGGCTTGACAAAATTTTGGTAGGAAAAAAATCGCCGTTCGCACTTGTGAAACGGATCTGATGACAGATATTTTTGCAAAACAAACAAAAATTCGCCTAGTACGGCCGGGCCCATATATAGTCACTTGGTAGTCATTTGGTAGTTGCGGTGGTCACTCGGTCGTCATTTGGTAGTCACGGTGGTCACTTGGTAGTCATTTGGTAGTCATGGTGGTCACTTGGTGGTCATTTGGTAGTCATGGTGGTCACTTGGTAGTCACTTGGTAGTCATTTGGTAGTCATTTGGTAGTCATGGTGGTCACTTGGTAGTCGCGGTGGTCTCTTGGTAGTTATTGGTAGTCATGGTGGTCACTTGGTAGTCACTTGGTAGTCATTTGGTAGTCACTTGGTCGTCATTTGGTAGTCACGGTGGTCACTTGGTAGTCATTTGGTAGTCATGGTGGTCACTTGGTGGTCATTTGGTAGTCATTTGGTAGTCATCAGGTGGTTACTTGGTAGTCACTTGGTAGTCATTTGGTAGTCATTTGGTAGTTGTGGTGGTCACTCGGTGGTCACTTGGTAGTCGTCACTTGGTAGTCATTTGATAGTCGCGTTGGTCACTTGGTAGTCATTTGGTAGTCATGGTGGTCACTTGGTAGTCATTTGGTAGTCGCGGTGGTCACTCGTAGTCATTTGGTAGTCGCGGTGGTCACTTGGTAGTCATTTGGTGGTCATGGTGGTCACTTGGTAGTCATGTGGTGGTCACTTGGTAGCCTTTTGGTAGTTGCAGTTTGTAGTCACTTGGTAGTCATTTGGTAGTTATGGTGGTCACTTAATGGTCATTTGGTAGTCGTGGTGGTCACTTGGTAGTCACTTGGTGGTCATTTGGTAGTCGCGGTAGTCACTTGGTAGTCATTTGGTAGTTGCGGTGGTCATTTGGTAGTCACGGTGGTCACTTGGTAGTCATTTGGTAGTCGCGGTGGTCACTTCGTAGTCATTTGGTAGTCATGGTGGTCATTTGGTGGTTATTTGGTGGTTATTTGGGAGTCACTTGGTAGTCGCGGTGGTCACTTGGTAGTCATGGTGGTCACCTGGTAGTCACTTGGTAGTCATTTGGTAGTCACTCGGTGGTCACTTGGTAGTCATGGTGGTCATTTGGTAGTCATGGTGGTCATTTGGTAGTCACTTGGTAGTCATTGGGTAGTCGCGGTGGTCACTCGGTAGTCATCTGGTCGTCTCGGTGGTCACTTGGTAGTCATTTGGTAGTCATGGTGGTCACTTGGTGGTCATTTGGTAGTCAAGGTGTTCACTTGGTAGTCGCGGTGGTCACTTGGTAGTCATTTGGTAGCCATGTTGGTCATTTGGTAGTCAGGGTGGTCACTTGGTAGTCACTTGGTGGTCATTTGGTAGTCACGGTAGTCATTTGGTAGTCACTTGGTAGTCATTTGGTGGTCATTTGGTAGTCATTTGGTAGTCCCGGTGTCACTTGGTAGTCATTTGGTAGTCCCGGTGTTCACTTGGTAGTCATTTGGTAGTCACGGTGATAACTTGGTAGTCATTTGGTGGTTGCGGTGGTCACTTGGCAGTCATTTCATTAATATCTTTATTAGAATTTTATATTATTAATTGTAGTTTCTTAGTATTTAATTGTAGTATTGTAGTATTTAATTGTAGTATTTTAGTTACCATATGTTGTCTTCGAAAAGCCTCCTTGGGGAAAGATAATAAAGTATGTATGTCTGTCTAAATTTTACAAAACGTACCTGAAGGAAATGGCTAAATTTATCAATTTACAAAGGTTTTATGGGCGGCAGTAGCTATAGGGGGGGGGGGGGGGGGGGGTTATTCGCCCTAGTTGGCATCACATCTGCCTGCTAATGTTTCAATAATCTTTTTCAGTAATGGTTTAGTACACCCCCATACCCCCCCCCCCCCCCACCCACCCTGGTGTTAAGTTTCCCTTAGCTTAGTGTCCACTCCCAATATTGATTTACTCTCTCGGCCCATTCTTCTCCGATAGGAACGAAGGTAAACGGCTGTTGATTTGAATCTCAGTAGCGCGCACGGATTCGGAGAAGCGAGCCGATTTGTAGCTTTCTGTATTGCTGTCTAAAAAAAGTGCACTGGAGGACATCATTAAGTCCAGAGAAGGTGAAGTCTTACGATTAGCTGGTTATGCGTCGGCTATTATCCTACCTCAAACGAATCCTCCAAGGGTTGACAATTATTTGGTTGTTTGAGGTAACGATAATGCGGGCTTTTTTTAGACAGCAGAAGACTTTAGCCACATCAATTAGGGCTCGGATATGGAATTAAGCGGACATTTCTAGGCGTTCCTAACGTGATTTGGCTTGAAATGTTCTGTGGCTAAAGTCTTATAAAAAATCTGTTGATATAACGGAAGGCTGCCTTCCCCTTTTCACGGCCGCTTTGAACATCCGGGGTATTGGTTAAAATGGCGTACAAACAGCAAAGTTCGCAGCCGCGAAGAATGGCTTCAAGTTGACTTCAAGCGCTCATGTGAGTAAAAAATTTTCGTTTGATGAGTTTTTGCTGTTCACGTGGGTAGATATTTCTGTGATTTGTCGGTGCTTAAGCTATTTGATAGCGTGGGTTCCGGTGTTTTGAATTGACATTAGCCATATGACGTATCGAACACTCTCTCAGTCCTCTCTGCTACGTATTTAAAATGAGTCAGTGTTGCTTTTAATCCTGAATGTTTAGGAATTAATTCTTCGTCCATGTGTAAGGTTCTTTTCCAGTTCATTTGAGGCGATGTATCGCTTTAGAAAGCTTCAAGTCAGCTCTCCGAATTACAGTTTTGGTTTGATTTCCTTGGTATCACATTTCATGTTGCAAGCATTTTAATTAAATTGTAGAACTCACGATTCGATAACAATGCTGTAAATGTAGTATGCTTGGTCTAAAAAGACATACGATAGAGTAATTTCACGTTATTTGACCTCTTATTAGCCGCTATTAAAAGCTCTGTTTTGCATGAAATCTATAGTTTTGTATGAAATTTCGGGAGGTACGTTTTATCAAATTTAGACAGATGTACGGTGGTCACTTGGTAGTAATTTGTTGGTCTCGGTGTTCACTCAATTCATTTAGTACTTGCGGTGGTCATTTGGTGGTCGCGGTTGTCACTTGGTGGTCATTTGGTAGTTGCGGTGGTCACTTGGTGTTCACTTGGTGTTCATTTGGCGGTAGTCGCTGTTGTCACTTGGTAGTCATTAATGTTCTGACCTAAAATGTTTGGCAATCAATAAAAGAGTAACATTTGAAGCTTGAGACACCAAAAGTGAGCTTATTCATTGTTAACAGACATGTGCTGTTCTGAATTCTGTTTTACAGCATCAACCAACTGAGTGATTTGCCTGCCAGCTTCTCCAGCCTGACAAGTCTCAGGGAAATTAATATCTCTAATAACCGGTCAGTTAATATTACATATTATTTAAATTTGGCTGCCTGTCTCCTCTAGCCCATATGGTTATAGAGTGGTAAAGTGTGATGTCACAAAATTTCAATTATTTTATCAAGATTCAAAAACCCATTATTAGATCAATATTGCTGCTGTATGATCAGCCACAAAATTTTAACTTGTTAGCACGAGTAGAACACAAGATATAGATCAGGTTCAAAGTTTGGTACCGTCCCATACAAACCTCTCTAATTTTTTGCCTGTTCTAAACTGAAGGAACAGATGCAAAATTAGAAGGGTTTGTATGGAGAAATTAAAACCTGAAGTGCCCATATCTCGGCCGAAAATTGTAATGGAGAGCTAATTTTTGGAAAGTGGACGGGGTTTTTTTCATGCTTCCTCCGAATAGCTGATCAAATTTCATAATTTCACAAATTTAATTTTGTGACGTCATGACTTTAGTACTCTATTCCAGGCATCCAGTACTCTACTTAAATTTCCATTTACTTATTTTTCCTGTCATTCTTTAATCTTAATATGAGTACAAATAAAGGTGGTTGTTGTTGTTGTTGTTGTTGTTGTTGTTGTTGTTAGACAAATTATGCGACAAAACAAACTTTTAGTGCTGTACTTGTATAATTCATCCTGCTTATCAAAATGAGCCTGACTGGCTGATGGGCATGATAGAAAATTCATGTACATGAACAGTATAACTCGCTTGTTTGTCTTGTTTATTGTTTGACTGTCTGGACAACTGACTGATATACCTGATGGGCTAGTCATCAACCTGGCTAGCTGGATCACTTGCATGCTAGCCTGCCTGAAGGATTATCGGACTGACTGACTGATTGACTGATTGACTGGCCAACTGATTGACTAACCAGCCGACTGACTGTCCATCTGTCTGTCCAACTGCCCCAGCTGACCGACCAACCATCACTGACTGGATTTTGAGGTGGTCCTTAACTTTTGCCATGCAATCATTAAGCAGAACTTCATATACAACCACTTCAACCACACCCTCTGATCTTGTACTTCAGAAAAATTAAATAAAGGTTTCGTATCTTATCTTATCTTATCTTATCTTATCAATTATCTTATAAATTATCTTATCAATTATCTTATCAATTATCTTATCAATTATCTTATCTTATCTTATCGTACTAATTTGACTTTTGATTTGTCAGTTTAGAGTTTATACACTAGTCGTAAAACTCTTTCCCTGCTAGCAGAGTCTCCTTTTCTTCTTTCCGCCTCAAAATAATGGAAAAGGAGACTCTGCTAGCAGGGAATAAAACTCGCTGATTCCTGTTTGTTCTTTTTTAGATTTACAAACTTACCATCTGTTCTATACTCGTTTAAGACCTTGGAGATTATCTTGGCCAGTGGTAACCAGGTGAGAGAATAGGAAACTTGAGTTTGTATCAGAAGTACCCTAAGACGTCCAGTTGTTTTGCTTCTACCAGAAATAGGTCAAGCACCCCTTACCCTCATTACAAACTGCCCATTCCTTGTTTTAGAACGAAGTTATATGTCAAACACACGAGACAGTGCTTCATCCGATTTCCAAACACACGGAAAAGAGAGTTGAAAATACGACGTGAAATTCGAGGTGTTTGGAAATCGGATGAAACACTGTCACAAATATTTGAAATATCTGCTCAATCGAAACAAAAAACTAAGGACTGTAAATGGGGAAATAAAATCGTGAATCGTGAAATCTATGCTAATTAAGACCAGGTATCCAAAACTCTGTCGTGATTATCTCTATCCAAGTGTAACCTCTTTATTTTATATTTATTTGTTTGTTTGTTTGTTTGTTTGTTTGTTTATTTGTTTTGTTCACCATTGTAGATTCAACTAATCGAGGTTGACAGTTTGCTAGCAATGACTTCTCTTTCCACATTGGATTTGCAAAACAACAACATTTCTCAGGTTCCACCTCAATTAGGAAATGTGACCCAGTTAAGGTAAGATGCTAGATAAATGTTTCGTTCAGTTATAGTATTGTTGCACAAGATTCCCTTCATCGTTGAATCTGGATCCCTTTATGAATTGGGATTAGCTTAGGCTATCACTTCTCTGCTTCACCTGTAAGTTAACTCACCCACACAGTCAACTCGCCTGCCTACACAACACTAGCAATTAGGTGATCAGGTAGATACCTCACTACCCCAGACATAAGATTGTGGGATTTTCAGAGGTTGCTCGCAGGTTACCTCTCTCAGTTTTATGGTAACTTGAGCACCTAAAATAACCTTCCATACTGCTTCCCTTTCAGATCTCTGCAGCTGGGAGGGAACCCGTTTAGAAACCCAAGAGCAGCTGTTCTTTCTAAAGGAACCCAGGCTCTACTGGATTACCTGAGAGATCGCATACCCACGTAACATGTCTGATTGCCATTACTGGACTGAGAGAGGGTGGGGTTGGGAAGATAAAAGACTGGTATCACTTCAGTCGCGCTTGGAACTGTGGGAAATCGTTCACCACCACTCTAACTTCGTTTGATGGATTTAAAAAGGACAGCTTATTATATTCTTGATCATCATAATGACATTGTTCAAGTGCAATTTTAAGGATAATTAATTTAATTATAAATTGGAATAGGTGTTCAGTGGTCTACCTATCTGAATCTTGGTCATGGACATGCTTTTATTTTTTAATGTAGTTAATATGAATTTTCTATTGGAAGCCCCATGAATGAATGAATGACCTAAAATAATAATTTTCCTATCACTTCTCCTGTATGTTTTCGATGATAAAACATGAAGTGGCTCAAGTAATTATCATATTACAATCATGGGAAGGCATAACTCTTTGTGTTGGATTACTTGGTAAGGTTTGAAAATATTTTTTTAAAATTATGAATAAAGGACTGAACATGTTGATCCTCCTCAATGCGCTCTTACATTCCTTTTTTCCGACACTGGCATCCCTCTAATCTCCAAGCATTTTGTACACACAAGGAAAAGTCTTAATACGATTTCCGCTGGACGTTCGAGCAAAAAGTGCAAAAAATTAAGTTATCAAAAAAATACTCATAGCACGGTAACATTTTGAATACAGTTAAGAAGAAATTATCGATAAATTAGCTCCCAAGCTGACCCCGCGAGAGAAGTCATTACATATTTTAATTAAAAAGACGCTTCATGTCAGTTCAAAACGAAATGGCGTGCGTTTTTATCATTTTTTACGAGGTTTGACATTAATTTTCTGGAGAATGCTTGAGAATTTAATTGCGGGGTCACTTGGAGAAGTGAATTAAAGTGATATGTTTCAAATAGTATCCAAAATGTTACCGTGCTATGAGTAGATTTTAGTAATTAATTTTTGCACTTATTGCTCGAACGTTGAGCGGAATCCGTCTTAATTTAAACATTGATTCTAATCCCAAGTGGCTGTTTACAGTGCGACTACTATAACCGGGGCCACTTAGACAAAGAAAACCGAACCACCTTGCAGTATGGAAACAAAGAATTTTAACTTCAGTTGTTTGAGCCAATGAGTTTACAGTTCAATACAACGTTTCAAGGTGGAATTGAGTTGAATTTCTCTATTCCGCTCTACAATATGTGATTAGTTTTCATTGCCTAAGTGGCCCCGGTTACAGTAGTCGCACTGTAACAATACTGATGCTGGTTTGTGCTTTTGTTTGCGTGATGTAAGGGGAATCCCCGAATGTATATCGCATTCCTGAGCTTAATCAACTGTGGAGAAACAATACGATGTTTAAATCATTCAGTCTCGAAACATAAGTATTACCAGGTGAATTTCACAGCTCTCAAGAGAAGAATGCTTCATTCTGAATTGTAGTGGTGGCACTGCGTTCATACCTTGGAAGAAGTTCACCTTGCGAGTGAAATCTGCAGAGGAGCAGTCGGTTGTTTTCCTGACACTTGTGTTCATTGCACGATGTCTGGTGTCATTGCTCGCTTAACTATGATCGTAACAGGACTCGCAGTTTGTTTCGCTCAATCAGGTAAACACTGTTTAGAGACGTTTTTGTTACAGTTAGCAAGTGATATGTTGATAACTAAGTTTAGCTCCATCTTGGATTTAGCTGCGGTCATTCAATCATGATCAGTGAACAAAATGCATATTTGATCATTTTATGCTGATGAATCACATACTTTAATTCAGTTTAATATCACATAACGCCTTTACAGGGCTGATGCAATATTTCAAAGGTATACAGACCTATACATAAGTTGCGTTGTTTTCAGGTGTTACTTACTAATAAGCTGGCTTCATTAGGAAAAGGCAGTCCTTAAGATACAGCTGAAGATATTTAATTAAAAGGCGCTTGTTTGCATTCGGTGATTAATATACGTTCCTTGACAGCCACGTGGCTTCCAACAGGAAGCAATATTTCGTTATTATTTCGATTGGATCCTTATGTAGGACCGGTGTAAATTCAAACTAAAACTATTTTATAATACTAATATAAAGAAATGGACGAATGTAATGCTGAGAAAAGAACTCCAGATGGCATCACCTCGAGAAAGTGCTTCACTTGCATTTTCAATTATGGTTCTTGCAGATTTTCAAAGGTCTCTGAGGGTAAATTGAATCCCATTAGGACAATTTTTCGTTGCTCTGCTCAAATCATTATCACTGAGGAAATTTCAATGTACTGAAACGGCGATTTTACGTATGCAGAAAAGGCGAGAAAAATACTGAACACCGCTCATTTGCTAGTCTCCTACGCAGCCGTTATTTGGGGAGAAGCGTTGCGTGATGACACAAATAACGGCTGCGTAGGAGACTACTCATTTGCATGCGAGTCACGCAACGTATAGATAGGGAATTTGTCTTTTCTGAAACAAAATCCTAGTAATTTAACTCCTGTTACCGAGTCTGGCCACTGTCTGGGGAGCAGACTATCGAAACATTCATCTTTCCTAGCTTGACATGCCGCGTCTTATTGGTGTGGCCACCAGGGCCCTGAGGCATAATTTTCAAAAGCGATCTTTCTTCTGCGTCGTCCCCTTGTCCAGTTCTGGCCCTCTCTCTGTCACGCAACGCTACGCTCTCGGTACGTCGTCCCAGGCGTCGCTCCTTGGTTGGGCGCGGTTGCGCGTGGAGTTGTGGGACTAAGAAACCCCGCGCTTCCTGTTTTCCCGCCCTTTACCGACAAAATGCAACGGGGACAGGGCAGGTTTCCCTTTGTCATAGAACATCGTGAAACGACATATTGGAGGAGGGGGGGGGGGGGGGGGATTCATGTCACTCGATCGCCGGATGTTAGCAGGTTCAGATAGAAAAGTCACGAGCAAGTCACATATTTAACTTAATTTCTGTATGGTATAAAACTTTCAGGAAATATTACTTCACCCAAAGAGCGTGACAAATCTCCAATTTTCCATCAAGCACCACAGAGTATACACTATTACGTGACGCACAACCAACCTGCTAATCTGACTTGGGTAGCAACGAACGTGTGCAAGATTCAAATTAAATGTAACCGCAAGAAATTTCAAGATGGAGACACCAGGGTTTGCGGAAAGACTAGGACGAGAATGAAGACAAAGATAGTAACTGTCGCTGATTTTCCCAAGAAAACGAGAATTATAACATGTCAATGTAAAGTGTGGGGGAAGATTGCTGTTCGCACTGAGAAAATAATCCTTGAAAAAGCCTGTAAGTATTAACTGAAAACAAGAGAGGATGATCTAAGAGAAGGATTCCCCGTGCTCCATGATAATTTTTTGAAACCTATTAATAGTTTCGCGCCATGCTGTGACAGTTAGTTTTATTTCCTCCTGATCGAGGCTCTGACATCACGTTACTCGAGCTGACCAATCAGGTAGCGCTCTTAAAATAGCTCAGCTAGGGACTGAAAGTTAAATAGATTTCAAAATATTATCATTGGAAGAGACCCATGAATGGGAAAATGCTTCTCTTAGATCATCCTCTCTTGCTGAAAATCATGTTAGCCATCAATATGCGTCAAGAAGGTAAATCTTTGATTCACGTTGTTTTTCGTGATGTTCTTTGATGTCATAAATAGACTCACATACATGTACCCTCGGCATACACTCTTTGTTGTTGACCCGAAGGAAAATGTTAACGTTTTTCTCAATGCAATCCATGTTAATCTTGGCTATCCATACTCCTGTAGAGCGTTCTGGTATTTCTTTTGTGTGTTTCTACAGTTTTAAATCATTATTTAGAGCCGGATTCAGACCAGTTTGCATGCATCAGAATTGCTTAAAATAGAGTGACCCAGACCCTTTAAAACAGAGATTTATTGTTCCCATTTGGTCGCTAAGCAGTCGGGGGAACAAGTACCAGTTAATGACGAAATCCCGCCTCCGAGGCGAGACTGAGCCCGCGGTGTTCGTACCCGAAGTTGCTAAGCAACATGACGTATTTGCTGGCGCGATCCTGACTGTAAGGTCGATTCATCTGTTCCTAGTCACTAAATACCATCGTGTTCTTTTAATGTCTTGTAGTCCTTCGTCGTAATTTCGGCACAGTTCGTGATCAGTTACACAACGTGGTATCTCCTAACATGTCAGTGGTCCTCCAGTGCAAGCCTCCGGTTGGCTCACCAAGACCTAACATCACGTGGTACAAAAATGGCAAAGCATTGCTCTTGCGTGGTAGACGCGTTCGTTTACGTTCGAGGAATGGTTTGATTATCAAGCGTGTTCAGATGAGAGACTCGGGCGAGTATCAGTGTGTTGCCAAAAACATGGCGGCGCGACGAGAGGGCCCGGTGATGACACTTGACGTTCGAGGTTTGTCACTAGAGAGCTTTATAAGCACAGACGTTTTTGAGCCACGGATAGCAACCGGAAGTTGAATGAATGTTCTCTTTGGCGCATAATATCGACTTTTCGTCCGTAACGTCACGTTGTAAATGCTAAAACGAAGGCTTTCCATCTCATTGGTAGGGGGGAAAGCGCACCAAAAACAAGAACATTCGCCTTCCGGTTGCCGTCCGTGGCTAAAAAACGCCTCTCTATTTCCGTTCTCTGCTTTGATAGAAAGAAATGTTGCAATTGCCGCTAGGAAACTTTTACCAAAGAAATCACACAACCAGTCTACCCAAGTGAATTGCCCGTGTGCAATACACCAATCAGGGTCTGGTTGTTCGATCGAAGGGTGGATGAATGAATGAATAACTTTATTTGAGTAACGTTATCCACCGGATAAATCACTATCCAACGAACAGCGTAGTTTGTTTTGTTAACACTTATCCACTGGATAGGGATTGATCCGGTGGATAGCACTATCCACCCTTTGAACAACTGAGGCCAGAACTTGAAAAAAATATGTGTGACCAGAGGTTTATAACTAAGTTAAAATAACACATATGCTGTAGTCATGTGTAGTGTCCATGTAGATATATTTCCAATTTTAGGGTTTAATTTTTTCATGTCCTTTTTTGTCTTTAGAGAACATTTCTACAGCTGTTTGTACAGAGAACCAATGGCCGTGCACCAGTTCACCAGACTGCAATAGCGGAAGTAACACATCATTGGATTGTGGTATGTATACTTACTAGTCTGACTAGTTTGTTAAGTTTGACTGGCCCTATGGCTGAGGCCCTGTCAGGGTAAAATCCGGGCAATTTCTTGGTATTGCGATCACCACAATTACCAATTAACCCTTTCACTTCCAAGATTGTCAAAGCTCAAAGTTGAAAAAAATCTCAAATTTCATTTTGCAAGATATGGAAAAATAAACAGTACCACATGAAAGTACCGTTCAATAGCTTTCATTTGAATCACCACACACTAGGGTTTCATCCACAGACTTAAAAGTTAGAATCATCTTGTACATCATAATAAACAGTACCACATGAAAGTACTGTTCAATAGCTTTCATTTAAATGGTCACACACTAGGGTTTTGATGACTCTTATAATTCTGATTCAGAGCCACCTATATTACTGGTTGGAACACAAGATGGACTTTACTCAATAGACCTGCTTAACACGTCGACACAATGGAGACGCATCGAAGCCAAGAACATCGTGTCACTGGACTTTGGCTTGGACCCAAACCTGATTTACTGGTCAGACAAGAAAGGGATAAACCGGTTTTTCCATGCATAATGGCATCAGTGAAGACATGCCCTTTCGTCACGATGACGTCAGCCTCTGTAGAAGGTCTGGCTGTGGATTGGATCGGAGATAAGCTGTACTGGATTGACGCAATGCATGATGCGATTTACATTGGAGATCTACGAAGTGGAAGAAAAGTGAAAATTATTGATAAAAATCTTGATTCACCGAGAGCGATTGTCGTGAGCCACACTGAAGGGTAAGCCTGATGTCGAAAACACAAAGAAATCTTGCGATGAGTTGCAATCAAATTTTCCGCAAGTAGACGCACGTTTTCACCGTTTGGCCACCCAACGCAAGTCAACGCAAGTTTTGTTGTTTACTTCAACTATACTTCAAGTACTAAATTGCAGAATGCACAGGAGCATTGAAATGGCGTTTTTTGAAAAAATGCGACTCCGTTTCGCCAGGGCTTTTAAACATTTCCCGCCTTTATTGCAGTTCGTCACGTGTTCCCGGAAGCGTTGCGTGTACAATCAAACGTCACGCAACACATCATGTAGGGAATTTGTCGTGAAATTGGCCAAAGGAGTGCGAAAGTGGCAGTGATTCTCAGCCAGTCAATAGTTATTGGTGGAAAGGAATAACGCACATTTATAGCCTTGTTTAATGGGAACTTTTGTTTTACTTTTCCTTGTGATTAATATCATGGTCTATTCAACAAGGTCTTCAATCAATTGAGGACAATAATATCAATCAAAGTTTATAGGTGACTGTTTAAGCTTTATTCTAACGGTTGTCACAGTCTCGGTACCATTCTTCTTCTTTGTGTCTTACAGTTACATGTACTGGACGGACTGGGGCCGAACGCCAAAAATCGAGCGAGCAAGACTGGACGGTACCGAAAGAAAAGTGTTCATTGACAATGGTATCCAGTTCCCAAACGGCCTGGCACTCGATGAATCAGAGCAGAAGCTTTACTGGGCAGGAAAGGATGCAAATCAGTACGGGATAATAGAAGTTGTTTCATTGGACGGGTTAAACCGCACAGTAATTTTCTACCGTTCAGGTTATCATCCGTTTAGTTTGGATATTTTCCAAGACTTCGTGTACTGGAGTGACTGGGAGAAGAGAGCAGTGCTACGCCTCAATAAATCTGAGGGGGGTGGGGACGAGGTGATTGTCGGTGATTTGAATAAGCCAATGGGATTAAAGATTCTCCATCGACGTAAAGAAACACAAGGTATGTAAATAAGAGTTAGAAACAAAGTGTTTCCTTTGTATAGGGCTTTTTCTTCTTCTCCTGTGTCTTTATCCTTTATCTTCAATCGCGGACAAATGTCTTGGGACCTTTTTCCAAAAACAGAATGTTTCCAAATACCACAGAAAACCCAAAACAAGTTGAAAAATGCGTTTTGAATCGAAGCCCTTCTCAGGTCTAAAACAGTTTTTGTTAGTGTAAGATGATATTTATGTGAAATTTCAGCATTTTTAGCGCAGAGCATCATCCCCTTTTGTAACAAACCATATTTTCGTGGGAGCAGGGATGGCGCGGTGGTGGATTCGATGGGGTCATCATATGTGGGTTGAGTTTGTTGTTGGTTCTCGTCCTTGCTCCGAGGGTTTTTCTCTGGGTTCTCTGGTTTTCCTTCCTCCTCAAAAATAACATTTCTAAATTATATTTTATCTGGGATCCGAGGGCTACCGGTTTGTATCATCCTAGTTAAACAAAGTTACACTACGAGCAGTCTCTCATTTTTCTCAGGGGTCGAATTGGCGAGCGCGCGCGAAGCGCGTGGAAATCACCTCCCGCGAGAAGATGCAACGCGAGGAGGCGATTTCCACGCGCTTTGCGCGCGCTCGCCCACTTGATCCCTGAGAAAAATGAGGGACTGCTCGTAGTCTAAAAAAAAGGCGATTTCTTTACTTTTTTTTATTTCTGGTGAAAGTTGCTTACGTTGCTCATCGTTTGTCGTCTTTACAATACTCGATTGTCTTTGATTTTGTTTTTGTTTTATTTCATATCTTTGTCATCATATTATTCAGTAAATGCTGATAACTTTTCTATTTATTCAGGTCTTTTCAAAATGTATCTCGTAATTTTAAGTTGAATTAAATTGTTTCTCTTTTCTTTTTAGGCATAAATCCCTGTGAGGAAGGCAATGGTGAATGTGAACATTTGTGCGTGTACTTGCCATTTCATGAAAGAGGGAGATGCTTTTGTGAAGACAGCTTTAAACTGAACGAAAATGGGAAAACTTGCGACAAACATCAGGGTAGGTTGGGTTTAATTTTTGATGAAATAACTTAACATTGTTCTCAGTATTTGTTTTCTCAACGGTCGAACTCTTTATTTTCCACCTTATAACAAACAACGTATTTTATTGATTGACTCATTTTATCGATTGATTGTTTGGGGGATTTTTTAAATTGATTCGATTGATCGATCGATCAACCAATGGATCGATTGATTGATTGATTGACTGACTGATTGATTGATTGATTGACTGACTGACTGATTGACTGACTGATTGATTGATTGATTGATTGACTGATGGACTGGACTGACTGATTGATTGATTGATTGATTGATTGATTGACTGATTGATTGACTGACTGACTGACTGATTGATTGATTGATTGATTGATTGATTGATTGACTGATGATTGATTGATTGATTGATTGACTGACTGACTGACTGACTGATTGACTGACTGATTGATTGATTGATTGATTGACTGACTGACTGACTGATTGATTGACACATTTCTTATTTATGCTGCATAATTTTCTTCAGGACGAGGACGAAATCAAGTCAAAGCCAAACAGCCCCACAGATCTCTCCCTGACAGTAATTTTGTTGATTGTCATCTTACTACTGGTGGTGTTGGGTTTTGTCGTTCACACGATCAAGAAACGTTGTCCTCACCAAAGATCACAGTCGACGAATCCTGAAGACATACATGACGAAGATGACGGGTCACTTGACCTCACTGACCACACGGAGCTCACGCGCGCGGGCTCACATCTAAATAACGAGCCGTCAAATTTGAATGGGGAAGGTAGCAGTGAACCCTTTATTGACTCAGGGACAGCACGTGAGGATTCGCTAGTCGCGGTGAGTACCATAAAACCACTTTAGTTGTACTTCACTGTTTATACGAAGGATGAAATCTATAGCGGAGCTATTCCTTTGGAGCGCTAAAATTAACTGGAAACATGGTTTACATCTTGTAGTTTCGCGTTCTTACAAACCACTTTAATAACTCACAAACAACACTTTGCACCTTGCGTGATCTGGCACAAGTCTCAACGACTCGTCACGCAATGCTTCACTACTTCGAACAGAAGTTAGTTTGCGTGACAATAGATCATTAATTTTTATAACTGCTGGGTTCAGGAGTTTTACGGAAAAAAAGTAACTTTTCTTTCTACCAACGACAGTGTTGCGTTACTGTCAGTCTTGTCCGAAACTAAATGTTTTCCGCGTTTTTTTCTCTTCTCTTATTTTTCTGCTATTTTTTAAACACTAACCGATATTTTTTCTTTCAGTCACGGAGAAATTTTGTGGTTTTCACGTGACTAAAGTGGAGGTGGAGCAACATGGCGGTGTTACAGTTGTGGGAGACGATGCCAAAGTTCATCATCATTATTCACCTCCAGAGTTAATGATATCTACACCTGAGTAAATTCATTATGCCAGCCCCCCGAGAATTAATGTATTACAAACTGTCAGTTCAAATACCAGACCAGTTTTGATCGCATGGGTTATGACACCAGCCTCGGGACCACAAAGGTCTCCTAAAGAAAATCGCGCGGACGAGAGGCGTCCTACCTATCCCCGCCCCAGGCCGCGCTCGCAGATTTTCTGCGCTAGTTTAACCACGAAGGTCAAAGGAACTTTCATTAAAAACGTTTTGAATTCAGAGGACCCACAAACTGTCCGCTTAGCGCTACTATATTTCAACTAGCTAGTACTAGTCTTCTTCAGACGAGCTATGACCTATTTACTTTTATTTGCTCATGATATTAACGAAAAGAGCTATTATCTGAAAATGAGCTGACTTTCTGAGAGAGTCTACTATAACGAGAAGAAAACTAGTTGTCGTCATCAATTCTGTCATTTTCCAAGAAAACCCAAAAGAAACTATCAAGGAACGGAAACTGAGTTAAGTCTGAGTATCTTCAGTTACCATTGGCGTTACGCCCTGCCCTAATGATTGACGGTCCTGCCCAAAACAAGTGAAGTGACATGAACTTATGTGGCCAAGCACAAGCTGACGGACATGTGCATTAGTGGGATAAAATAATGGGTGGAGAAGATTAGAAAGAATCTTAAACGGATCAGTGAATAAACTTAAAAATGTAGAAGAACTTATTTATATCGGATACAATACAATTATCAGTTGAGTAAGGCGCGGGGAAGTTTGGGTGACAAGTTTTCCACGGTTGAAACTACGTTGTTGCCATGAGCAACTAGGCTCGGTTTCTCAATCGCGCTAACCCAGACTTTATGTCGTTACTGACGTCAATGGCTAACAAAGCGTCAGTGACACACAGGTTACCATTAGGAAAGTAAGGTCAGTTGCTCATGGTAAACAACGTAGTCTTTAACCTGGAACCTCCTTGCTACACCAAACTTCCATCGCGCCTTCACTCAACTGATAATCGTAGCTAGTTTTCTTATTGTGGGGCGGAGCCTCCCCGTATAAAACTTTGTTCAGTACCACCCCCCCCCCCCCGGGGGATAACAATAACGACAATAGAGTCTTTTTGTCTCGGAACTATCGGTCTGAGTTGTCCTTGGAAATTTTATGTTCTAAAAAACTAGCATATAAGCCCTCAAACTTCGTTACGGGCTAATATTTGTTTTTTAGAACATAAAATTTCCCGCATACAACTATCAGCCGATAGTTCCTCGACAGAAACACTCTATTGTTTAATTATAGGGTTAGGTTTAGGAACCCCCTTCTATGAACCCTAACCCTATACATTACACATAGCTAGGGTGGGATAAACCCTCATTAAAGCCTGGTTCACACTTGTGACAAGCATAAGCGCAAGCAACATACGCAGACGCAGTAACGTGTTGATCATTAGCAGCATTTGTTCTAAGAAAAGGCACTAATGATCAACACGGTACTGCGTCTGCCGTATGTTGCTTGCGCTTATGCTTATGTCACAAGTGTGTTAATTGTTAGCTTTACATTCCTTTATTTTTGTTAGACCCAAGTCGCACTTGCGGACAAGTTTGGTAACTTTATTTCTTTAATTTTAGCGTCAATTATAGCAAAGACGAGTGCGACCTACGTTTTTCAGGAGGAACAACTTGTCCAAAAAGATAAAATAACAAAGAAGCGCAGTCCTATGATTGGCCCGCGTTGCACGTGTGACACGTTTTGAGATTTGTGCAAAACAGTGCGACCTTCTTCTTGTTGCGAGTCGGACAAATTTTGCCGAAACTGTCAAACTTCAAAGGCGCCGTAGTCCTGGCCTGGACAAACAACATTCCCGCGCAGTGTTTTTCTCTGAGATTAACAAATTTGCATTTTGCAGCATGTGTTCACATATGTTTGATTCAAATTTACCGCGGAATTTTATTGTCATTATTATAATTTGTTATGTCACGCTTATTGTTCCTTTGTATCGCATCGTACGCTGCTATTTTGTTATTTAGATGTGTTCAATGTATTACGTAATACTTGGACATATAAATAGGAAATTCAAATTGTAAAGCACATTGCTGCCTTTCATCAGACTTTCATCAAGGTAAGTGGTCTGACTGGTTTATTGAAATACTTCTTTCGAAATAGTACTGAGCCGCTTGGTTCATGGCAATAATTATCCGGTATCCACAGACTAAAAGCTGTCATGAACTTTTAACAAGATATTTTAGCCGCGGGGTGCAGGACTTCGGGCTATTTGTACGAGTGTAATTTCTTGTTTGACATGAGATAGTTTACACGTGGGCGTACGGCTTTGCTTATTTTACTACATCAGGCTATACATTGTATTTATCTACCGGTAGTCCTAGTTTAGCCGTAATTTTATTATCAAACGCAGGAAGATTTTCAAGTGGCTTTATTAGCAAAATGCTCACTGCTGCTTATAACACAAACCGAACTATTAGACAATGAGAGTCAGAATGTGGAAGCCGGGAAATTCTTTACAACAACGCGAACTCATCACAGCAAAGTCTTCATGATTTTAGTAAATCCGAAGCACCAAATTGAAGCGAGCAAATGCCCAACCTCGTTCCCAGGGTCTCTCATCCACCGCCCCCTCGCGCCTCTGGGGTGGGGAGATGAGAGACCCTGGGAACGAGGTTGGCAAATGCCCAGAAGACAAAAACGGAAGACTATTTCATTTCAATAAGAAAATAAGCGATAAAAAACGACGTTTCGAGGTCATCTTGGCATCGTTTTCAAGTTTGAAAATAACGAATTGAATTGTGGCGGTTATGTTAATTTATACAAAAACAAGGTGTGGATAGTTGCATGCGATTGATGGTTGCATGTGTCGATCAGACTAAAATTAGGCTTTAAAGTATTAATTACAAAAACTTCGACAATTATCAAACAACGGGGTTTGGCGCGGCGTGAATAGAGTCTGATTATCCGGCGATTGTGTGTTCAGTTCCGTTTACGGATGAACAGTATCTCATAGATTAGGCAATCCAGTTTTCCTAAATGGCACCTCTTTAAGATTGAAAATTTGCTTGCAAGGTCAAGGATTTTAAAAGTTTGTTTGGTCACAAAAATCTAACATCTGATTGCTTAGTTACAGAGTGCGCGAGAAAAACTGGAAACACAGTCTATATATATATAAATTATAATTTCGTGTGTAGAACGGTTTTCGGAGAGCGCTCAACTTTACAGGAGCAGTGACTATTATAGATAGTTCCAGGCTTCATATATATATATATATATATATATATATATATATATATATATATATATATATATATATTATATATATATATATATATATATATATATATATATATATATATATATATAATTAGACATTTTTAGTGTGCAGTACCGCTGTATTTTTTTACGAGTCTTTTTGTATTTTCGGAGCCCAAAGGGCGAGTCAAAATACAAAAGACTAGTAAAAATGTACAGCGATAGTACACACTCGGCCGGTTATTTCGTCATTTTTTTAATTATATATTATTTTTATAATTTGAAAGACAATGCATCAATGCAGAACATGTGGAAAGTGTTTTGAAAGAGTTGGGGATCGAAACAGACATGAACGGATTCACACGGGATTGACGTCTTATGAGTGCGATAGCTGTGGAAAGAGCTTTTCTCGTGCTGACAATCTGCGTGTACACGAACGGACACACACCGGAATTAAGCCATATCATTGCGACACATGTGGGATGAACTTTGCAACCTTGCAAATTCTTCAAAGGCACCAGAGCCGCCGTCAGCATAACGTGAGTAGATTTCATTCTTAAGCGGAATTGTATTTTGAGAAATATGTCTCTTCAATAATTTGATTGCAGAAATGATTAAAGGCCGTGCTTTCGGATCATATTTATTTTGGAAGGCAGCGAGGGAAAGGAAATTGATGCAGGAGCCATCCTGAAATGTTATTCCGTTGTTAAGCAAGTCTTTATAGAAAAGTGGTCTGTTTTCAGTTATATTCTTATATGGGAGTTGTACCATAAGGGTGATAACAAAATAGTGATCTTCTGTCTTAACCGATTCCTCAAAATTAACGTCTTCTGACCAGATTTCAACAGATCTCAAGAACTTCTTTGACAAAGGAATCTCAGTGAAACGTTAATTATGTTGCAACTGTCATTTTTGTTCAGATTTCCAGTTAGCGTTAAGCTATTTTGCCTCCAAATTTTCTGATCTACCCCGATTTTTTGTGTTTAGTTTATTTTGTCATCTTTGAAGCTACAAAGCCTCAGACTTTCTTTGCGCTCGTCACGCAATCTTTCAATGGTCAAATTTGATTCCTCTGTTCAACTGCACTCGATCCTCCCTTGGTTGAATCAATAGGATAAATAGTGTGCAAGCGTATAATGTGAAACTACTATTCTCTTTTTTGTGTTTAGGCAACACAACAACAGCAACGGCGACAGCAACGGCTACAGCAACGGCGACAGGAACAGGAACAGCAACGGCGACAGCAACAGCAACAGCAATAGCAACAACATCTCGTCCTCATCCACCACCACCACCACCTGTTCACCATCGTCGTCGTCGTCATCGTCGTCCAGTACCAGCACCAGCACCAGCACCACACCAGCACCAGCACCAGCACCAGCACCACCACCACCTGTTCACCATCGTCGTCGTCGTCATCGTCGTCCAGTACCAGCACCAACCAGCACCAGCACCAGCACCAGCACCACCACCACCTGACCACCACCACCTGACCACCAGCACCACCACCACCACCACCACCACCACCACACCACCACCACCATCATCACCACCACCACAACCACCACCACCTGATCACCATCATCATCATCGTTGTTGTTATTGTTGTTGTTGTTGTTGTTGTTGTTGTCAACAACAGTAACAATGAAGGTTAGTAATTTTATCTTTTGAATTTTCTGGTTGAAGAGTTTTCTTTCTTGACCAAATATTAATTTGTTAAATATATTTATTGACAACACACACCTCGTTCAAAAGTACAAGTACAGCAAAGTGAACACAATGAAAAAAAAATATATATAAGGGAATTTAAAACAAAAACTAAGACTAAAAGTGCACTGAATATGAGCATTGATAGTTACATAATTATGATACTACAAGAAGAAGAGCATTGTTAATTTTCTATTTCAGAACTATAAGTTCATTGATATCGTTTACAAAATACAGATAGAGGAAATATATAGAGAGGAATTAAAATGAAATAAGTTCACTTGTAGGCTGTTAAAAACAAGATATGAAAAAACATTTCTCCAAATAGTGCAGGGTGTCGACAGGATACCCAGCCTGAATATGTAGTGGCCACTGGAATACTATTAATAGACAAGTATACTTGATATATTAGTGAAAGTAGGGATATAGTACAAGTACACATTTACCACACTGCATGATATACTGACCAAATAATGAATAGACTTAAAGGGACACTGTCCTGATTTTAGCATGATTTTGGGAAGCTCGGAAACATATCTAGATCATAGAAAGTTGAACAATAATGGTTTGATTCTGCAGAATAGCACTCGACAAATGACAGGAACCCATTAAGAAGTGAGGATGACAAACGACAGAGAGGATGGAAATGGATTGCAATATGGTTTTTGAAAAAACGTCACAGGATGTCAGTTTTTCAAAGTTTCAAATTTGTCTCGGAAATCTTTGAAATTTTGCAAAATTTTGTTGCAGTATGGAATTTCTTGAAGAAATTGCTTTTTATCATTTAGTTAGAGTTTACTAAGTTCTTATTTCATAGATTTAGGGACCATTTCATGCATTTATAACAGTTTTGAGCAAATACGCCGGACAGTGTCCCTTTAACTTAGCCAGAATCATGCTAACAACTTAGAGCCGAATATTTAAACAGGGTTTAACCGTGGTCTAACCTGACTTTAAAATGGCCAACATAAATGTGGTAATGTTATTTACAGTAAACCGTGTTTAGAAGGTGTATAACACCGACCAAAAATAATTGGCGACAAAGACTGACCTGCCTATAAGTAGATTTAGACTTCATTAAATTCTCCCTTCGTTTAAATATTCGGCTTTGTAGATCTTGCAGTCTACATGTACAGCAAGTTTGAACACTAATTCTCTTTATTCTCCTTGCAGGTTTGCTGATGCCGTTGCAAGTAGCCGCCATGATCTCCGTGATCTCTTTCAGTCTAGTTTACTGTTTACTTCAAAGTGATCACGGAGATCATGAGCACTTTCCTCTGGTGCCTTTGAAGAACTTGCATCTTCCACATGTGTTACATTAATATGGCTTCATTCTGGAGTGGTTCGTGCGTGTGTACGCAAATTGTCAGCCCGATTAAACTCTTTTCACAGCTTCTGCACTTAAAAGGCTTTAATCCTGTGTAGATTCGTTCATGTATATTTAGATCTCCAACTCGACTTTCAAAACACTTTCCACATTTTTGTAAATAAAATATGTTCATAGAAATGTTATGTTGCCATTCTTCATTTTAAATAATTTTATTTAAAATTTTAAAATATTACGACATCAAGTAAAGTGATGTTCAGAAGAAAGCATGATGTTTACAATGTGGGGAGGGGGGGGGGGGGGGGTAATCAAAATTTCCTAAGCGAGGTGAGCAATGGCTCCAAGATATGGTTAATTTCGAGCATTTGAGGCTTCCATAATCATTTTTTATTTTAACCCTTTCACTCCCAAGAGTACCATTGGCTTTTACAATCTATGAGAGTACTACAGCTCAAAATTGAGGGAAAAATCTGAAATTTCATTTTGCACTGTGGGAGTGAAAGGGTAAAGGCAACATATCATTAGCCAATTAACTAACCCCCAACTTGAAGGACAAGAGGCTGTACTTCATCAGGGCTCTATCCCTTTACCAAACCAGTGGTTCGACCTGCCTGAAGGGAGCAAAGTCCCAAATTGCATAGATTAGGATCTCTGAAACATGTAAGCTTCTTTATCACCACCACATGTACAGCAAAATGCCAGCTCATACCTGACTTATCAACAGCAGTTTCCTAGCCTCCGTCGCAGGCGAACTCAACCGCAGTTTCCTAGCCTGCGTCGCAGACGAACTCAACCGCCGGTAAAGTCCTTTTACGGCAAGTTGATGATCTCCCTGGCCAAATTTTGCACTGTTCTTTTTGTATATGATGATCAGCATTACATAATTATATGGACTAGATTTGCGACCAGTTTTGTAATAAAGGTCGTCACTTTCTTTCTTTCTTTCTTTCCCTTCTTTAACCCCCGGCCCCCCTCCAGTGAGCTTGCTATGCAGGCTATTACAAACAGTTTCATTTCGTTGGGCATTTTGTTTCTTGGTGTTCATTCCTTTGAATAGTCCGCGCGCAGTTTCGAGCTGTTATGAGGACGACTCTAATATTGAAACAAGTTTGCCGAGCCAAACTCTAGCACATTGCATATCTCTTAGGGGGTGATTACATGGCGAATTTCAGCCAGGCTGAAATTCCAGCCCCGTTTGAGAAACCGGGCTGGAATTTTCAGCCCAGCCAAACGGGCTGAAAAAACCCATTACGGCAACGTATTTGCATGTCATTGAATAAGAATGGTCCTTTTGTTTTTATTTTCATGTGCAGCCGGTATGTAAATAAGTTGCCGGGTATTGTAATATCGCTCCTGTGTTTTTAACAAGATGGAAAAAAGGTTCCAGTGGAACAAGGGAGATAAAATCGAAAATCTTATTCGATGTGTCGCGAATTTCAGATCGAAAATGAAATATAACAACCGGGGGGGTGGGGGGGGGGGGGGGGGGGGGGGGGGGGGGGGGGGGGAACTTCCATATAAAAGTGACGGGGTGATCGTCGTACCTTTTAGGGTTAAAATTCGTGGTTTGGTACCACTTAGGGTGTTAAAATCCTAAAATGTCTACCGTTAGAGTTATTACGGTACCTTTTAGGGTATTTTGCGGGAAAAAATATGACAAGAACTAGTTTTGTCTTAGAATTGGTAGCTCTTAGGGGTGAAAATGAATTCGAGCCACGCCCACAAAACGAGATTCTGGTACCTTTTAGGGGCTCTTTTCAAATTTCCGACGATCACCCCCGTCACTTTTACATGGGAGTCCCCCCCCCCCCCCCCCCCCCCGGGATAACAACAGCTTTGTTCTTCAAACGTTCAGCTGATATGTAAATACGGTAAGTTGCCGGTTATTCAAATCGCCCCTCATTCTCTGATGACTTAACTTGAGTATCAGGCGAATTTTGCCGCGCTCTCTTTTACTCTTCGTCTTTACGTGGTCGCGCTGAAATTTCGCGACATCTGTAATAAAGAGAATGTAAGGAGCGCGAAAAATTGACCTGATCGCAGGTTATTGATGACTCTTCTCGCGCAATTTCGCCCGGGTTGAAATCTCCCGTGAAGACCGTGGAATCTGGGTACGAGAATTCAAACTAGTACTTAGGCCTACCTCAATATTTTGGGAGCAAGATGGCGGTCGATGGCGGCGAGAAAACAAAAATCTGAACACAGCAAGCTTATTATAACGCGCGGACATTTGCGAATGCTTCAAGTCATAACGCTACCGTGTTGTTTATATTACGACCTGAACTTTCACCTTTATTGCTGTGAGATGGGAACGACGAGGATGTATTCTCAGAAGACAAAAACACTGACAAATTTAATAAAGGGATGTAAGCTTATGTCTACTTGAAATTCCGGAGGAACAAATGAGGTGCACTGTCGTCAGGAAGCAAGGAAAAATGGCATTTTGTAGACATTTACATGGGAGACGAAGGTAAGCTAATAATTGTACATTTAAAATCCCGTTAATCTGCGTTAAAAACCTTTCTCCAAAATGGCCGCCGCAAATTCATATTAATTAAACGGAGCGGAAAATCAATACCAGCACCTGAAAGACCACCTCTTGTTTGGTAATCGTACGGAGTTTCGTTAGGTCAGGTTCTACCTGAGTGGAGAAAACGGAAGCGTAGGGTTTCCCATACGCTAGATTATTTGACACAGAAATAAAGTTATTCATTCATTCATTTAATCATTCAAAACTAGAAAATTTAGAGACGTTTATATGACTGGGGTATGGCGTATACCCCCAGTCATACAAACGTCTCTAAATTTTCCAGTTTTCAACTTCCGTTTTCTCAACTCAGGTAGAACCACAGGGAGCAGAGGAGCTAAATTTGACTTTTGCGAGTTTCGATCTATATGCTTTATACGTGACCTTTGTGAGTTTCGATTTGTTTGCTTTATATGTGGCGTATTGCGTACTGCGTTATTCGATCTTGTTGTTTTCGTTTCTTCGTCCCAGCGGGTAGTCAGTCGCTTTCCGGTCGTTGCCCAAAGGGCATAAGCTTTCCGAGCAAGGCACGAAGTGCCGAGAAGAAATAACGACAAGGGATGAAACATAATACCAAATTTTCATTCGATGTCGACCGTAACATACTGGTGACAGAAGTGACGTAAGCCGTCAATAAATCGGAAGTGAAGCCATTCATTACAAATTCAAAATTCAAAACAACAGTAACCTGCGAATACAGCCGACTTCTGTCGCATGCCGCATGCAGCATCCCGCGAGAAGGTCGCCTGCGATTTACAGCCAGAAATTCCATGCTGATGATGTTTAAAACACTTTGACACCCATACCGGCCATAACCGGCCAAGAGGAGAAGACGAACTTGTACCACTTGTGACGTCATCACTTTTCACGCCAGAAGATGTCTTTGATAATCAACGGATAGAGTTGGAAAATGTCTAACAAAGCATGCCTAAACGAGCACAAAACTTTAAATTGGACCAGAGATACACACAAAACAACTTGGATTTTTTCCTCCAAAATCACCAAAAAACGCGACCTTCACTACCATTGACACTCTTTGTCTAAAAAATTCCCTTTTCCCAACGTTTAGGTTAAAACTTTTTCAACGTGAACAAAGGCGACTGAAAGGCCAACAAAACCACAAAATAAAATAAGAGAAAAAGGAGAGCAAGAAAAAAATAAAAGGAAAAGAAAAGCCTAAAGTCAGGTGTGTTTTTTAAACTCAAAAACTATGTCGAAATTTTGATTTCTGCACATGCCCAAGGAAAATATTGAATTTGTTGCTTCTACGTAGAAGGGGATGTTAGTTGCCGTGTTTTAAACTAAGTTTTAGATAGTTTGACATTAAACTGTTGAGATAGGCATCTGGAATGTTAGATTGCCATTTTTTGGAAAAAGCCTGGGTGTCAATGGGTTAAACCACTAATTGGATTTTTGGAATATATTTGGGTCTCACTTAATTAGTGTAACGTTTTCATTTGATCTCATTGCTACCGGAGGAATATTTATTGATAAACGCGAACAATTCTTGGACACGTTTATAGCGGACCGCTTCACTACAAAATCAGGAATCTCTTTATTCCGTAACTGTTCATAATAACGGTTCGGACGGTTCATAATTTATATTTCTCTTAGCTGTACTCCTTAGCTGTCGCGACTGCCTTTTTGTCAAAAAGAAAACCCACGGGTGTTAAAATTCAGTGACAAGAAATTTGAATGGATATCGTTGACGGTTGCAGTTTGCTTCACCTTTCTGTATTTTTTTGACGTTGTTTAGTTTTGTTTATATAAACAGTCTTAGTTTTACCTTCCCCATCGTGTTTGAAATGAGACATTATATATAAACGGGTCTACTTTAGTTGCCTCAGTCTGCAACAACATCCGTTTTTTTTAATGAAGTGTTATCATTTTACAAATATTATGCAAATTAGTGAGCGAACCAATCAGTGCTCCTGGCCAGATCTGGACATATTTAAGTCATCAGTATGGAATTTCTGGCTTTAAATCGCAGACTACCTTCTCATGGGACGCTGCATGCTGCATGCGATGGAAGTCGGCTATATTCGCAGGCTAAAACAACAGTTGATCGGAGAGAGATTTAAAACGAAACGCGTTTCAACTGAGGATAAAAAAGCGAAAGGCAAATATCAGGGAATAACTCCATCTCGCCCACGCTTCGCACTCGCTCAACTATTCAAACGAGTGGGGACTGCTTGTGCTGTTAAGCTATCTTAAGGTGGCTTGATCAAGTTTTGGAGTGATGATACCTTTCAACAGATCCACGGTCATCAAATTTTTCCAAAAATATCGACAGGTCCGTGGTCATGAAAATTTTCCAAAAATATCGACAGGTCCGCGGTCATGAAAATTTTCCAAAAATATTGACAGGTCCGGGGTCATGAAAATTTTCCAAAAATATCGACACATCCGGGGTCATGATGAAAATTTTCAAAACATATCGACAGGTCCGTGGTCATGAGGGTAACTGAAAGTAATGAGGTTAACTGAGAGTAATGAGGGTAATTGAGGGTAATGAGGGTGAATGAAGGTAATAGTAATAGTAATAGTATATCTTTATTGCGCCTTACTCTCCAAAGGGTGGTATTGGTTTAGTTACAATGAAGGTTTGAACATTAACTAATACAAAGAATAAATGACAATTAATAAAATCTTAGACAATAAATTATACTAATTACCTTGATTATGAATTGAGGATCTCTTTCCTTTTTTGAAACATCAAATTAATATATTTACCTATTATTTTAGATGTATTTTCATTATCGACTCTAAGTAAATATTTAGTTTTATCGTTATCATTTAATCTTACGTAATTTGCATCGGTGTTTGAAATGAGGGAATGTAGTTCACGTCTTATGGCAGTATACCCTCTGGCAATACATCAAGAAATGCTGTTCGTGTTCTATGACATTTTCTTTGCATATCAAACATGTTCGCTCTTCTACTGGAATTAATGCTCCACTATTTTCATATTTTCCAGTTTGTATGCATAATGCATGGCATCCTAATCTAAGCCTTGTCAGGCTTATTCTGTGTGCTGGGTTTGTAACTATTGTCAAGTAATTTTCAAATTGGTAATTCCTTTTAACTTCTTTATGTGTAAATTTTTCTCTTGAAGTTGTTGATGAGCTATTCTGGGTTTCAAGCCAGTTTTGAAAATATTGATTCCTGAGGTTTTTTTTATAGTTAATCGTGCATTCTTGATGTGTTGTTGGGTTACTGGTTCTTTAACTTGATACCTCCTAGTACTCTCTTCGCTAATTAGTACATCGAAGAAAGGGGTATATTTTGTTGCATATTGAAATGCTTCACTTAATAAAACGTTGTTGCAAGAATGCCTCAATCTTTGCCAGTAGCTGAAGATTGAGGCTTTTATATCAATACTAAAGGGTATCGCCCAAGCTCTGCCCTGCAAGCAATGTTCTCTGTATACCATGGGACATTTAATGTTTGTTTACAAAACTTAATGTGAACTTGTTCAATTGTACTTTTATCAAATGTGTTTTGTATGATAATAGTTCAGGTCCCCAAATTTCGTATCCATAAAGTAGCACAGGTTTAACAAGGGCATTGAAAAGTTTGGTTCTTATCGCAATTGTTGCTGAATCAGTGTTAGAAAGGGATCGTTTAATTATCGAGAGAACTATAGTGGCTTTTTTGCTAAGAATTTCTCTTGCGTAGGTGTAACGACCGGATGACGTCATTTCTATACCTAAATACGTTTGTTTGTCGACAATTTGTAAAGTTTCGTTTTCATATTTGAAGGGTAACTGAGGGTAATGAGGGTGACTGAGAGTAATGAGGGTAACTGATAGTAATGAGGGTAACTGAGGGTAACTGAGAGTAATGAGGGTAACTGATGGTAATGAGGGTAACTGAGAGTAATGAGGGGAATGAGGGTAACTGAAAGTACTGAGGGTAACTGAGGATAACTCAGAGTAATGAGGGTAACTGAGAGTAATGAGGGTAACTGATGGTAATGAGGGTAACTGAGAGTAATGAGGGGAATGAGGGTAACTGAGAGTAACGAGGGTAACTGAGGGTAACGAGGGTAGCTGAGAGTAATGAGGGTAATGGGGGTAACTGAGAGTAATGAGGGTAACTGAGAGTAATGAGGGTAATGAGGGTACATGTAATAAGGGTAACTGAGGGTAGTTGAGAGTAATGAGGGTAACTGAGGGTAACAGGTCCGGGGTCATGAAAAGTTTCCAAAAATATCGACAGGTCCGTGGTCATGAAAATTTTCCAAAAATATTCACAGGTCCGCGGTCATGAAAATTTCCAAAAATATCAACAGGTCGGTCATGAAATTTCCAAAATATTGACAGGTCTGCGGTCATGAAAATTTTTCAAAAATATCGACAGGTCCAGGGTCATGAAAATTTTCCAGAAATATTGACAGGTTCGGGGTCATGAAAATTTTCCAAAAATATTGGCAGGTCCGCGGTCATGAAAATTTTCCAGAAATATTGACAGGTCCAGGGTCATGAATATTTTCCAAAAATATTGACAGGTCCGGGGTCATGAAAAGTTTCCAAAATTTATGACAGGTCTGCGGTCATGAAAATTTTCCAAAAATATCGACAGGTCCGGGGTCATGAAAATTTTCCAAAAATATCGACAGGTCCATGGTCATGAAAATTTTCACTACAATATTGACAGGTTTGGGGTGATGAAAATTTTCCAAAAATATCGACACGCAGGTAACTGAGGGTAATGAGGATAACTGATGGTAACTGAGAGTAATGAGGTTAACTGATGGTAACTGAGAGTAATGAGGGTAATGAGGGTAACTTAGAGTAAAGAGGGTAATGAGGGTGACTGAGGAGCTGCTTTCAAGCAATATTCACTAATACATCACTTTTGTTTTCTTTATCAGCATTTTACAAGTATTCTATCCAAGTACTCTTTTCAAAGTTCTCTTGTTCAAGTCAAAACACTTTGGTGAGTAAGATTCATTTTTCTACTAATTTACAGCAGAGAACTGACGGTAACTGAGAGTAATGAGGTTAACTGAGGGTAATGAGGGTAACTGAGAGTAATGAGGGTAATGAGGGCAACTGAGAGTAATGAGGGTAATGAGGGTGACTGAGGGTAACTGATGGTAATGAGTGTAACTACAACTCAGGGTAATGAGGGTAACTGAGTGTAATGAGGGAAACTGAGAGTAATGAGGGTAACTGAGAGTAATTAGGGTAACTGAGAGTAATTAGGGTAACTGAGAGCAATGAGGGTAACTGAGAGTAATGAGGGTAACTGAGGGTAACTGAGAGTAATGAGGGTGACTGAGGGTAACTGAGGGTAATGAGGGTGACTGAGGGTAATGAGGGTGACTGAGGGTAATGAGGGTGACTGAGGGTAACTGAGAGTAATGAGGGTAATAAGGGTAACTGAGGGTAACTGAGAGTAATGAGGGTAATGGGGTAACTGAGAGTAACAGATTCGGGGTCATGAAAGTTTTCCAAAAATATCGACAGGTCCGTGGTCATGAAAATTTTTCAAAAATATCGACAGGTCCAGGGTCATGAAAATTTTCCAGAAAATTTTATTATATGGCAAACTGCTCCACGATGAAAACGAGCATTCTGATTGGTTCCCTGAGCGGTCCGAATTTTGCAATACGGACCGCAAAGATGGACCGCTCACGAACTCATTTCGCCAAATTCCTTCTATGAAACATTGAACAAAAGAAAACTGTTTTCTATTAAGTAGAAACATTTTCCCTCATGTCTGGCAGACAATTTTGGTTAAACTTTTCGCAACGTGGCCTGAAAAATGTTAGAATATGCTTAGCTTTGGCGCGCGCGCTAGCCGAGAATGGTTGCATTAATTTCTCAGCAAATTTTTTAAAAAGCCATCATAATAATAAAAACTTTATTGAACTAGCTTGTTCGGTCCGTATTGGGAAATATTGGTCTTGTTCTTTTTTTGCAAGTCTATGTACCTCGCCATCATAAACTTGCAAAAAAGAACTCGACCAATATTTTCCCAATACGACCTCACGCTAGTTCAATAACATCTATATATTGACAGGTTCGGGGTCATGAAAATTTTCCAAAAATATTGGCAGGTCCGCGGTCATGAAAATTTTCCAGAAATATTGACAGGTCCAGGGTCATGAATATTTTCCAAAAATATTGACAGGTCCGGGGTCATGAAAATTTTCCAAAAGTATCGACAGGTCCGGGGTCATGAAAATTTTCCAAAATTATTGAGAGGTCTGCGGTTATGAAAATTTTCCAATAATATCAACAGTCATGAAAATTTTCTAGAAATATTGACAGGTCCGGGGTCATTAAAATTTTCCACAAATATCGATAGGTACGGGGTCATGAAAAGTTTCCAAAAATATCGACAAGTCCGGGGTCATGAAAAGTTTCCAAAAATATCGACAGGTCCGGGTCATGAGGGTAACTGAGGGTAAATGAGAGTAATTTTATTTTTTTAATTGCAACACAAAAAATACTACTTACAATACTAATACCTACACTACATAATACCATACGTACACTCAATGCGATACTTACAATGTGATGCTTACTTACAATACTAAATAAATACTTACACTACGTACAAAAACGGTACTTACACTGCTTACAATACGATGCTTATAATACAATCATTACCCTACTTACAATATGATGTTACACTACTGACAATACGGTACTTACACTGCGATACTTACACTACATACATTATCAAGATTAAGGATAAAAACATTACAAGATACAATATTGGAAAAAAAAGAAATGAAAAATATATGAGAAGAAAACCTAACGACGTCAACTAAATAAGCATTCTCATTGAAGTCATGAGCACTTTGTCAAACCTATCTTATACAAATTACGTAAAACTTAACTTAAAGCTAGATTGTTAAATAATTATTAAAACTTGTTAGAGGCTTAATTTCACTTTTTAACTTACAAATCCTTCAATACTAAATTTAAATTCCAATTTACTTATAAATTCCTTCATGCTTCCTTTTTTTGAGTTTAATTTTTTAGTATAGATATAATATTTAGCAAACAAAAGTGCATAATTTAGCTTTTTTAACACCTTAAGGGGTTTACCAGTATCAGCTCCATTCTGTAGTTTCCCAAAGAGTTGTTCTATTGTACTTAATGAGAAGGAGGTGTCATTTTCTTTGTTAAACCATTTAATGACTTCAGAAAAAAATTCCTTCAACCAATTGCAGTGAATGAAGGAGTGGCTTATTGAATCAGATTCCTGACAGTACGTACATGTCATGTTATTTTCTATACCATATAAGAATAACTCCTTCTTTGTCACTATAATTCTATGTAGAAGTTTGAAGTAAAACTCTCTTAATTTGTTTTCCTTGCAAATGTTTCTTAAGTATTTAAAATATACATTTAATTTTAGATCGATTGATTGCAGGTCACGAGCCCATTTTTTAGCTGCCTTAAGTTCTATATCTGCTTTGTCCATAAAAAGCCAGTAATAATCTTTACTCTTCATTTTTAGTAGGTTAATATTGATCGTAGGTGAAAGTTGAAAAGATATGTCGTCCTGTGAGAAAATAAATTTGGCTGCTAAATTTTGTTTTGCTTTTTCAACTAGGTGCTTGGGTACTGCTGATACCACTTGTAAATATTGTAAGAAATTACATTTTATGCCGTACTTATGAATGAATTCACCATGTGAAAGAAATGTTCCATTTCTCATGAGGAGGTCGTGGATTCGGAAAATGCCATTCTGAAGCCACGTCTTATAAAAAAAAGTCCTGCCATCAATAATGATTTCCCTGTTATTAAATAAAACCAAATCTTGTCCAAAATCAGTTTTGTAAGCGCATATTAACTCTAAAAAGAATTGTAGCATTAGTTTGTAAAATTGAGGCATTCCAGTCCGATCCAGGAACTTTGAATCATAATTACATCTTAACAAAAAATTTAGACCTCCATACTTGTCAAGGAAATGATTTGGTATTGTTCTCCAGGCCTCATACCATTCTCCCTCGTTGAATAAAAGTCGTGATATCCAAGCTAGCCTTAGAGATTTAGTCATTACATCCATATTTGGAACACGTAAGCCTCCTTTCTCATAATTGAGATACATCGCTTGGCGCTTGATTTTATCCTTCTTTTTTTCCAAATGAACTGAAAAATAACTGTTGTAATGGTTGGAATACAACTCATAGGAACATCTAAAATTGAAGTAGAGTAGACTAACTGTGGAATACCAAGGCATTTTGTTATTAGGCATCTACCTAGTATGGTGAGATTTCGGGACCGCCAAACCTCAAGTTTAGAGCTTAATTTTTGAATTTTTTCCAGGAAATTTCTTTGATTGTTTTGCTTCTCATCATAAGATATGAAGATGCCTAATGCTCGAACCGGCTCTTTGGGCCATTTAAACCCAAATGGTTTTTCCTCTCGATTGCGCCAAGATCCGAGCCACAAAGCTTTGCTTTTTGAGGGATTTAATCGTAAACCTGAGATATTCCCAAATGAGTTTATCACTCCGATCGCTTTCTCAACAGACTCACAGCTGTTGCAAATTAGTGACGTATCGTCAGCAAATTGACTTATTTTAACTTCGGAATTGAAGATTTTAATTCCTTGTATTTCTTTGTCTTGTCGTATCTTACACGCTAGAATTTCGACTCCCAGGATGAATAGATAAGGCGACAAGGGGCAACCCTGTCTAACCCCTCTTGACAATTGGAAATAGTTTGTGCTAAAACCATTGTTTAGAACGGCACTTTCTGGATTAGTGTAAAAGGTAGAGATCCAGCGTTTAATGCTTTGACCAAAATTAAGGAGATCTAAGGTGTTCTGGATATAGGACCACTCAATGGTGTCAAACGCTTTCTGAAAATCGAGAAGTAGTAGTATTCCAGGAATATTTTGAAGTTTCGTCTGTTCTAGGATATCATTGATTAGCCGAATATTTTGACCAATGTATCTTCCTTTTACAAAGCCAGTTTGGTCCGAGTGAATTATCTGTGGTAGAACTTTTTCTATTCTCTTCGCTATTACTTTTGATACGATCTTGTAATCTAAATTTAAAAGTGTAATTGGTCGCCAATTTGAAAGAGCTGACAAATAAGAGTCCTCCTTTGGTACAAGAGTTATTACATCTCTGCGCTGAGAGATCGACATCATTCCTTCTTTGTATGCAGTATTAAAGCTGTTCACTAGATCCCGGCTTACCATATCAAAAAAACAATTGTAAAATTCCGCCGTGAAACCATCATCTCCAGGTGATTTCCCAGTGGGGAAGGTTTTCAAGACTTTAGCGCATTCCTCTATTGTTATGTAACCTTCTAGATCGTCTCTTTTCTCATCTGTTAATTTAACTGTTTGTACATTACGTACAAAATCTTTAAAAGTCTCATTGGTGCCTGTATCCTGTGAGGCATACAAGTTCTCATAAAAGGATTCAATTTCCTTCATTATTTCGTCTTCCTTAACCAGTATCGTACCATCCACTCGTTTTATTTCTTTAATTACCTTTCGGTTGAAATTTCTTTTCTCTAAATTAAAAAAATACTTGGTAGGTTTTTCGCCCTGTTCAACCCATCTAATTTTAGAACGAAAAATTGCACCTTTCCCTTTGGCTTCGTAGACACGATTAAGTTCTATTTTTAGGCAGTCATATTCTTCCAATTGTGTACTATTCGCACAATTACTAATTATTCTATCCAGAACCTCTAAACGATTTTGCAGCTCCGTTTCCCGGTTTCGACGCTGTTTTGCTTTGTGTTTTGAGTATGATATGGTGAGGGTTCTTATTTCCATTTTAATTAGTTCCCATTTCAATCTGTCATCTTTCAAGTCCGCATATTTCTCGCATATAACAGGATAATTTTCTTGGATAAGTTTAACATATTCATTGTCTTCCACAAGAGAGTTGTTAAATTTCCATAACCCGGGACCTCGCTTTTCACTGAGAATTTTAAGATCAAGTTTAACAGCTTTATGGTCCGGAGCATTTGAAATTTTGGTGTTAGCTTTAATTGTCCAGTTTATGATTGGTTTTGAAACTAGAAAGAAGTCAATTCTGGAACTAACTTTCAGCGCTTTAGACAAGTAAGAAAAGCTTTTTTCAGTTGGATTTAGTTTCCTAAAAATATCAATCAGGCCAATGTCCTCCATCATCGATACGAGCTTGTCACGATATACTGTTTGTCTCCAAGGAATACCACCTTTCTTGTCGATAGCTTGTAAGGTGACATTCCAATCTCCTCCTATGATAAGATTACTAACATCTGTATGCGACACCAAGTATCTATTTAAAGTCAACAAAAATTTATGTTGCTGTTGGGAATCATTTGGAGCGTAAATACTACAAATCGATATTTTTACTGAATTGAAGGTCAGATTAATTGATACAATTCTACCATCCAGATCTTTACTAGTCGTTTCCACGCTCAATTTGTTTGAAGGGTTTATCAATATACAAACTCCTTTACTGTGAGTGGACCCGTGGGAAAAGAAAATGTCACCTCCCCACTCGCTCTTCCATATTAATTCATCTTTAGATTCCGAAAAAGTTTCCTGTAGGAGGTAAAGCTGACAATTTTGATCTTTGAGATATCTGAAAATGCCTCTTCGTTTAATTTGGTTTCTTAAGCCTCTAACATTTAAGGATAAAATACTAAATTTCTCCTGAACAGACATCAGGACAGCTAAACATGTTTAAAAATACTAATTTTATCAGAAGGAATGGTAATTGATAAATCAATTTGAAGCGCACATAACCGCAGAAACAAAGGGCATGGGTACGGCTAAATTGACGCCGAAAAATAAAGCTAAGGGACAACAAAAACATTTTTACAAGTACAGCCACAAAATACGGACACGCAAAATACAAACACACATATACGTTACCTATTTGCATGCTATCCAGGAGCGTTCTAGGTTTTATGATTTGTCCTTCCTTAACTCGTAACTTAAAAGGGAAATATTTACCTGAAATAATATCTTTTAACGTCCATACATTTGAAAAATAGACAAACATGAAAGAAAAGGTTGCGCCTTAGCGCAGTCGGGCAGCTTACAGTCATAGATTGTCAAGGTCTTCTTCGCAGTTAATCCTTTTGGGAACACCATCGGGCGAAGTCTTTACAAATATCTTTCCGTCCATCGACCACACGCTCACTAACAATCGGTCCTTTCTCCTTTGGTTGGCTTCCTTCATCAGATCTCGTCTAAGGGGTGTTAGGTTTTCGTTGATGTAGAGACGCTCAGAGACCAACGCCGTAGCTGCTGAACAGTTCGGGAATAGCTGTGAAATCTTTACGTTCTTTAGTTCGGTCCTCTTCCTGTAAAGTTCAGTCTTTTTCTTGTGGCTAATAAACTTGACTATAATATTTTTCGGGTTGCCCTTTCCATTGTATAATTTATGCGAGATGTCGATATCTTCACCCGAAATTGGCACATTTAACACTTCACCCAACTTGATAACTACGTCTTCCGTGGAAGAATATACGTTTTCGGGGACTCCATGTATTTCTAAGGAATTCTTGCGCGTGTATTGCTCGATGTTATCCTGACTTTCGTATAAATCGTCGTACGAGAGTAATGATGGTAACTGAGGGGAATGAGGGTAACTGAGGGTAACTGAGAGTAATGAGGGTAATGGGGGTAACTGAGAGTAATGAGGGTAACTGAGAGTAATGAGGGTAACGAGGGTAATGGGGGTAACTGAGAGTAATGAGGGTAACTAATGATAATGAAGGTAACTGATTGTAATGAGGGTAACTGAGAGTAATGAGGGTAACTGAGGGTAACCGAGAGTAATGAGGGTAACTGAGGGTAACTGAGAGTAATGAGGGTAACTGTGGGTAAAGAGGGTGACTGAGGGTAACGAGGGTAACTGAGAGTAACAGGTCCGGGTCATGAAAATTATCCAAAAATATTGACAGGTCTGCGGTCATGAAACTTTTCCAAAATTTCGACAGGTCCGGGGTCATGAAAATTTTCCAAAATTATTGACAGTTCCCGGTCATGAAAATTTTCCAATAATATCAACATGTCCAGGGTCATGAAAATTTTCCAGAAATATTGACAGGTCCGGGGTCATGAAAATTTTCCACAAATATCGACAGGTACGGGTCATGAAAATTTTCCAAAAATATCGACAGGTCCGGGGTCATGAGGGTAACTGAGGGTAAATGAGAGTAATGATGGTAACTGAGGGGAATGAGGGTAACTGAGAGTAATGAGGGTACATGTAATAAGAGTAACTGAGGGTAACTGAGGTAACTGAGAGTAATGAGGGTACATGTAATAAGGGTAACTGAGGGTAACTGAGAGTAATGAGGGTAACTGAGGGTAACTGAGGGTAATGAGGGTAATGAGGGTAACTGAGGGTACAGAGGGTGACTGAGGGTAACTGAGAGTAACAGGTCCGGGGTCATGATAAATTATCCAAAAATATTGACAGGTCTGCGGTCATGAAAATTTTCCAAAATTTCAACAGGTCCGGGGTCATGAAAATTTTCCAAACATATCGACAGGTCCGGGGTCATGAAAATTTTCCAAAAATATTGACAGGTTATGAAAATTTTCCAAAATTATCGACAAGTCCGGGGTCATGAAAAGTTTCCAAAAATATCGACAGGTCCGGGGTCATGAACATTTTCCAAAAATATCGACAGGTCCGGGGTCATGAAAATTTTCCAATAATATCAACAGGTCCAGGGTCATGAAAATTTTCCAGAAATATTGACAGGTCCGGGGTCATGAAAATTTTCCACAAATATCGACAGGTACGGGGTCATGAAAATTTTCCAAAAATATTGACAGGTTATGAAAATTTTCCAAAATTATCGACAAGTCCGGGGTCATGAAAAGTTTCCAAAAATATCGACAGGTCCGGGGTCATGAACATTTTCCAAAAATATCGACAGGTAGTACGGGGTCATGAAAATTTTCCAAAAATATCGACAGGTACGGGGTCATGAAAATTATCCAAAAATATTGACAGGTCCGGGGTCATGAAATTTTTCCAAAAATATTGACAGGTCTGCGGTGATGAAAATTTTCCAAAAATATCAACAGGTATGGGGTCATGAAAATTTTCCAAACATATCGACAGGTCCTGGGTCGTAAGTTTTTAAAATTTAAATGATTTGTATGGAGCTATACAAATCCTTTAAATTTTTCAAACTTTCAAAACACTATAAAATCCCACGCTTACATATCAGCGGCCTCAAAATTGGCAACCTTACTAATTTCATGACGCTCTTTCCATTTCTGGCAACAATTTTGTACTACCACCTATTTTTATGACTGACATGGTCATATGACCGTATTATGCAAAGGGCCTAGTAGAGTATACCGTTACAGTTTTGAGGACTTGGATTTTAATAAAAGCTGTTTGTCATCCCAGACTGCGACAGGTTAATAATGAAATTGACCTCTTTGTCCGGGTCACGGTAAGGCGGCCGATCGGACTAGTGTTTCTTTATGCGATTTTTTATCCTGGCATGATAGCTTAGTTAGTTCAGCAAAATGGTTCAGCTCTCCTGTGTTGCACGATGAACCTCCTAGGACTGTTTAATCTCCTGAATTTCTAATACAAATAAATATTTTCTTATCAATAATCAGGCCACATACTACGGCAAGATCATAACAACAACTGCAACATAGCGATGACTTGGGCACCAGAAGGAAGAAAAAGAAGAAGAGGAAGACCAAAGACCACCTGGAGACGCACAGTTGAGAAGGAGAGAAACGAGACGGGCTACAAATCCTGGAAAGAGATGCGGCTACAGCAGCTAACAGAGAAAGATGGAGAAGCTTTGTGAAGGCCTTATGTGACAGTAGTCACAAAGCAGATAGGTAACACTAACAGGTAACAATAATCAGGTCTATATCATTCATACAATAAATGTAGGGAATGCTGTATCAACATCACATTTTTCTGCTCTGTTTGGCAAACCAGCGTTTTAGCTGTTCTAAGGCACATATTTCAGGTTTTCTCTCAAATTCTGAGTCAGGCAAACCTAACGATCGCTAAATATGGCACCAAAGTGCGACATGTACTGTACAGTTGTCCCGGAGTTGTTTGATGTTTTCGTCTTGTGGAAATTCAGTTGCCGTTTGTTACATTTTATAATATTTGACCCAATTACTTTGCTGGTCCAAATCTGAAATATAATTATTTTTCAGAAAAAAGAAAAGAAAAAAGAACGAACTGAAAAAATGAGGATGGGTCCTCGGTATTGAACCCAGACCACTGATTCGTCACACTACGTCAGTTTATCTCAGAGGACCATGTGACTCCCGTAAACCCACAAATAAATAAACTCCACTGCTCGTACCATTGTGTGACATATTTACACTTTGTGTAATCTCCACAAAAATCCAGGCATATATTTCCAGGGAACCGCTGGGAATCTTACCTATGGACACTGTACACTGCTGTACACCCTCTCTTCTCCTTCCTGGCTGCAAGCCGGGAGGAGTAACAGTGAACTTCTGTTTAGCCATGTGTCATCCATGCATTATCATTCCCCAGTAATATATACATGGATTTATGAAGACCATATCGCCCTCAGGACACCCATCCTGGCTTTTGTCCAGCAAAAACACAGGTTTTTCTTGCCCGGCTAGGACCAGCCATGTCTGAGCAACTAGCCGGTGTGTCCAGCTTAGTAAATTTAAACAAAGTATTTTTCAAAGCAATTTATCCAACACTTAGGCCCAGTTCAGACGCCATACTTAATATGAGCCGAATCGAATTTAGGCCAACCCAAATGAATTAAGCCCGGCTTAATTGATTCAGACGCTGAGCTTAATGCTGCTGAACTTAGTTTAATAGGGGACAATTGCTGTTATAATGAAAAATACATTATAATAATTCATGCATTTGTTTCGGCTCATGTGAAGTTCGGCTTCTGAATCAAAGCCGAAAAAATAGCGGGAATTCAAATTAACCGACTTTGAAATACTGTACTTCCTCCCTTGGTTGACTCAATAGGATAAATTGTGTGTGTATATGTAAAATTAATTTTCTTTTTTTTATGATTTAGGCTGGCAGAAGTTTTCTGGTTAATAAGAAGGATGCCAACGGTCTGAAACCAACAGTCTCTACCCTCACAAAAGGTCAGTTTGATTATAAATCTGGCCTGATTAACAAAACATACCTGAAAACACAAAAACACCAAACACTTTGTGGTCAATCCCCCCCCCCCCCTCCCCCAGTGGGGAAATGACCGACCCAAGCAGACCTGTACGAGGTCCGCACATTGCTGGTCTAAGCTAACCCAACACTGGACCTAAGCAGCTCAGCTAAACAGCGAAAAACGACATGCGACACAATGCTCTCAGAAGCTAAGAGTCACTTTAGTGACAAGCAGAGTCAAATTCAGTAAAATCGGACTTTCCCCACCCCCTAGCCAGAGAGCTATTCTACCCCTGGATTCCCTGGAACAATTAGGTCATGGAGTGGGCAACCTGGCGGTACACAGTTTTTCTATTTTTCTAGCATTTTGAGCAGCGATGTTCAGTAAAATTTCTAATTTTGTACGGTATTTCGGTGAGGGAAGTTTCCTTACAATGTTAGTAAGAGAACAACAACAACAACAACAACCATTTATTTGTATCCAGAAAGGACAGAGAGGGAATTTTTCTTGAGTTTCAGTGCAGTTTTCGATATTTTAGCTGAAATCCTGCAGTTTTGCGGTTTTGGAGACCCCTCAATGTTCCCCTCAACCTGGCAAGGGAGCAATTTAACCCCCGACCCTGACTCCCTGTCATTCAATGGGCTACCTGGCACAGTTGTACAAAACATCCCCCCACCCCTCCCCCGATATTTCTTGAACACCACATGGTTCAAGTCGGTGACCAAGTCTTGATCTTACAACGTACGTTTTGTCAAATTTAAACAGAAATTATTATTAATATATTATAAATAAATATACTATTTACTGAGTTGATAAAGAGTAAGACTATTTAAATGTTATTGTGGGATGGAATGTTATGTTGATTTCTTATTATTTTTAGGTCATGAACCTATAGCAGCAATTATTATGACATCCAGACTTAAAAACCTTAATGTTGAAGCAAGATACTGGAGTGATGGGGACATGACGGCAAGTAAGGAACACTCCTTGAATTTCATCTGACACCACTCAAATTCAAAATGAGGGACTGTGCAATAATTACCAGGATGGGGTGGGGGGTTGGAAAACCAGGAGGGGGGGGGGGGCATGAAGTAAAATCAAAGCAAGGATGGGGGGGGGGGGCTCATGGTAAAATAAGTCACTCAAGAGAGGGGGGCTTAAGGTAGTACAATTGGCTGAGTCGTAAAATATAAAGTTGCCTTCGTTTTCAGGCCAGCTGGTAGATAAAACATTATTATGATCAATTCCAAAAGATAAGAGTCCACCGTTTGCGGGTTTTGGAGAAAGCGGAGATTGAATTTCGTTGTCTGTGGCGCCATTTTAAGACGCCATCTTGGATTTGCAGACGTAAGTATCGAACCGTGGAAGCTAAGGACATGCGCTCTGGTATTTTGTTCACGGGAGTCTCGCACAACATTCCAGATTATTTTTCGTGTGTGCTCATGTTGATCAGGCCTGGTAAGTACAAGGCTCAAGATGGCGGATCAATTTGCAGAGAAATCGCGATGAAAAAACTGGCTGAATTCGTCGAATTCGGCGTCTTTTTGACTTACATGTGATAAAATTTAACAAATTGCCACTAGGAAAAAACTCAATGCTGACGAAATTTGGCACAGTTTTTGTCCACATGTTAAGTAATCTTCCTGCATTTAGCCGCAAAAAAACATTCAATTTGAATAAAATTAAGGGAGTCATGTTCTTGATTTTAATGCCTGTTAATAATTAACACAGAATTTGCTGTTTCACTGCGGCTAACTCATATTTCATGTATTTTCTTCATAACTGTTTATAAACAAAAATTATGACTACTAATTAAAACATAAACCTAAAAATTAGAAAAAAACTGATTTTTACACCGCTTGCGAGGTAATCAATTTCACACATTCCCGTTACGAAAGTGAAAATGTCGATTTCAGAATCTGTTTCTCTGATAAAATTGACTTAACAACTTCTTCTATGGAATTTGAAATGGATTTGAAACAGTTCTCAAAAAGGATCCTTTTTCGGAGCATTTTAGCCAGTTGTACTACCTTAACATTTTATTTCAAGTACATATTACATTGGCGAATCCATACCTATTTATAAGGTGGGGACCAAAACATTTTCCGATTTTAAGATTTTAATCCACATGTGCGTGTAGAGAAAATGCAGGGTACTTGTATAAAGGTGTGTGTATACTGTGAGGGGGGGGGGGGGGGGGGTCGTACATGATTTCTGACTGATGAGAGGGAGGGCAATAACTAAATTCACTCCTTTAGGAGGGGGGGAGGGGGGTATCACCTAATATTTTCCTACATGAAGCCCATTTTCCAACCCCCCCTCCTGATAATTATTGCACAGTCCCTGAATATTTCTGGACTCACACTTGCATCAGGCTATGTAAACGTAACTGTGTGCATGTTTTATCTGAATCCTTGTGGCACATAGGGAGGGTTTTCCAATACACTAGCAGTGAGTCGAGTCATGACTGCAATGAACTCTTTCCTTTATGGGTATAGTACCCGTAGTACTCGTAAAAAAACGAAATTACAGGAAGCCACAATGTTCTATTTAAAGGAGCTATGTCACGATCAGTTTTAAGTCATTTTTGCGAAGTGCAAAATCACCTTCAAATTGAAGAAAGCCTCAAAATAATACTTTACTAAGGTAGAAAAACACCAAAAAAATTGGCCAATTTATTCAAGATACGCCAGCCGTGACGTAGCTCCTTTAACAGCGATAAATATATTTTTCTGGTGGACAAGAAAAATGTTTAGTCTTCCTTGAACCATGCCACCTAAGAGTGAGATCATAGAAGGACAGAGATTCAATGGAATCAGGATTAGAGCATCGGGTGCAGAGATCATCGTTAACCATATTTTACCTTTTCAATTATTTTCTAGTCGTAATTTTCCTATGGAATAATTTAAAGGAGAACTGTCTTTATTACTTAGTTTATTATCGTTAGTATAGTAGAGTCTTAGACAGTCCTAAAACCTTTCTTCTAATTAATTAAAACCTTAGGAAAGTGTTTCTCCCAAGTCTTTACAGAAGTTGGAACAATTCCTCAGTTGTCGTAGTTTCTTTATGATCTAAAATATTGTCCTGGATGTAAGGGAATCGCGTCGCAAAGTGAGTTTGAACGAATTGTACGATCATGCAATGCTTTAATGATGGACCTCTTCTATCTGGGAAAAAGTGGGATTGCGGATTGCCATCAATTATTATATTTTGATTATTCCACGGGATAAAAACTACTATTTGTATCTTGAAGACTATTATTTTTTACATCGTTAAATATTCTAGGAGTTTTTAGCCAAAGATACCCAATATGTTTTATTGTTAACAAATTATAAATGCAAACTATATTTTGAATTACTTTCAGAATGCAGTACAAATTGCAATAGACATGAATGATCAAGCTGTGTTAGTGGACCTGCTTAATGATCTTTGCTTAAAACAGTGAGTACAATAATATCTACACATGATTTCAACATGTTTTATTATTCATTTATAATTTGTTAACCCCAAGATCATCCTAAGGGTCGAATTGGCCAAAGCTGTACTAACCATTACCAGGGATATAGTGGACAAAGATAATTAACAATTAGATTATGAGCTCTCAATTTCTATGATGTGATAGTTGATGAGGTCGTAGGCCGAATCAACTATCACATCATAGAAATTGAGAGCGAATAATCTAATTGTTTTAGTAAAAATCATAACAATTGTGTGGTATTAACTCCAAATCCTCCTCCAAAAACTTCGGAGAAACGAGAAGAAACCGCAATTTTGTAGACGACCTCCAGCCACTGCACACTAATGGCTGATAGTATAGGAGTAGCTCAGCCAATCAGATTGTCTCATTTGCGTTAGTATACTAGTAGATTTTTACTAATTTCAGTTAGTGTTTGTCTCGCCTGAGTTAAGACTACAAACAGTCTATCTGCTCTTTTTTTTTTTTTTGATCATAAAGCTGCCATATTTGATTATCAAGTTGCCATCTATAGAACATTGTGGCAAGTGAAGTTACAGGTAGACTGTTCACAGCCTCTCTATTTTCTCAGATCGTTTTAGCCGCGAGCGAACTGCGTCGCGAGCGTGGGGGTAGGGGTAGGGGGCGCTCGCTGTTAGCGTCGAGAGAAATAGAGAGGCTGTGTGAACAGTCTAAGTTACAGGAGGTGATTCCCACAATGCCCTGTACTTTGTATACTTTTGTCAACGTTAAAAAAATATTTGAATGATGAATCAGTTTATTCAAACGTGGATGTTTTAATTAGACTCACAGAGGCAAGGTCAAGTTATTGATTATTACTTTTTAAAGGAGCTATGTCACGATTATTTTAAGTCATTTTTGCGAAGTGCAAAATCACCTTTCAAATTGAAGAAAGCCTCAAAAATGGACAGTTTACTAAGGTAGAAAAAACACCAAAGAGGTGATAATAAAACCAAACAGGAACAAGGATGGTTAAGGATGGAGAAGATTAAGACGGATTGTGAACGGCGAACTTGAAAAAAAAATGGCCAATTTTTTTCAAGATGCACCATCTGTGACGTAGCTCCTTTAAGTCCTAAAGTCACTTATGACTGTAGTGAAGTTATATATTACATGCATTCTGGCAGTTTCCTCTGATCTGCCAGACCACAATGGCTAGATACCTTAAGCCCTAAGTTCTGTGCTGTGATACTAAGAAGTTGTTATCTTAATTTCTGTTTGAAGAACTCTGTGGAATCTGGATGTTTGTTCATTGGTGCTCCTTCGCCTGGAAGTCCTTGTACGTAGCAAGTATGAAAGGTAAGTGTTGAATTAAGGGAGTAGCTAAGTTAGAGGTTACACGTCTGGTGCCAGCGCTAAAGGGGTTCCTTCTTAACTACATTTTCAGACTTATTGCGAAGGACATTAAGAAATCCCTCAGCTAGAGGCAACCTATGCTCCTTTACAAACGGTTGTATTTGATTATTGTTTATGCTTAACACAACAAATCTATTAAAGAAAATATATAATTTGGCATCTTAATGGCGTCACAGCTTTGGTATAGAAACTATAAACTGCAAAGAGCACACATAATGCACCAATATTCACGAGCCTTATGCCTCTCTAGGGAGAACTGGATGAGACTTGAGTCAATGGTGGTAAGCAGCTCTCTGCAGTATCCACGCGCACGGGTTCCCGTACTGTAGTTTAAACGCAATCTCGTTCCCAGAGTCCTCGTTACCCTTGTCCAGCGGTGGAGCTGCCAGCAAGGACCTCTGGGATAGAGTGATCCGCCTGACCTGCGCAATAAGACCGGAAGTCCAAGAACCTTGGCGTCCGTTAGTTGAAACATGGAGTCGAACACATGCGCAGTAGAACCGGAAGTCCAAGAATCCTGTCATGGCGGATCGCTTCCCCCCAGAGGTCCTTGTTGGCCGCTCCACCGCTGGACAAGGATAACGAGGACTCCGCTAATAAAAGTATGGATAGACATAGACTGCAAAACAGTCGTTTTTCCTCTAAAGCGTGGATCCTTATTCTACGGGCGTGTATTCTACGGGCGTGTGAAGCTCGCGCGCTTCGCACGCCCGTAGAAAAGCGTCTCTCCCCAGTTTCACTCTCCGTTTTCACATTCGCTCCAGGACCTTTCGTTCAAAGACCGCGCGCATTCGTTTGACAGACCAACGCAAAAAATACGACTGTTTTTTCAGTCTAGGATAGGATCTACTTGGTACAAATGCACATTTACCACACTGATATATTGAGATTTCACTATAGCCAGAATCATGCTAGTAATTTAATGTTTATAGATCTTGCAGTCTATATATATACAGCAAGTTTGAGCACTTCTCTTTATTCTCCTTGCAGGTATGACAAATGGTAGGTGCTATTTGTGCACTACTTATACGATCTTCCACAAAGCTGTTTCCTGGAAAGGAAGTTCCATCCGTGAAATGTCACTGGAATTTTCCACCTTGGGGATTAAGACGATTTGCGACGGATCGAAATACGCAAAGGAAGGAAGTGTCAAATGCGAGAAATGCCACCAGTGAGATGTCTTCTGTCGTCCTTATAGTTTTCATTTGCGAGGATAACATCAGAAACTAGGAGTGAACTTTGTTTGAAATTTGATGGGTGATCAAGAGCTTGTGAGCAACTTGTGATGGCTGCTGCTATATAATGAAACAATTGGATTATACTTCAAGATAGTGGCATGGAACTGAAATACCTTTGGAAGAGTGAGCTTTTATCTGCTTTTATTTGCAAATACTAATCAATCGAGAGACTCTGAGAAATTTAATATTATACATGTATAATAATAATATGACATGTAATACTATAAAAATGGTTATTAAACGTTATAGAAATGCAGATCTTGATTTTATTTATTGAAATGTGGAATTGGATTAGGCTTTGACTAAGACTTTGGATAAGGCTTTGGCTAAGGCTTTGGCTAAGGCTTTGGCTAAGGCTTTGGATAAGGCTTTGGCTAAGGCTTTGGCTAAGCCTTAGCCAAAGCCTTAGCCAAAGCCTTATCCAAAGCCTTAGCCAAAGCCTTATCCAAAGCCTTAGCCAAAGCCTTAGCCAAAGCCTTATCCAAAGCCTTATCCAAAGCCTTAGCCAAAGCCTTAGCCAAAGCCTTAGCCAAAGCCTTAGCCAAAGCCTTAGCCAAAGCCTTAGCCAAAGCCTTATCCAAAGCCTTATCCGAAGCCTAAGCCAACGCCTTAGTCAAAGCCTTGAAAATATCAACACCAGACAAGTTTTACATTGTTTTCACAACTTTATTTTGTGACGCAATCAACGTTACAAATCAAAAACGTTTTAATAATCCCCCTCCCCCCTACCCTACCAAAAGCGTCCTATCCCTATCCAAAAACGTCCTTATCCCTATCCAAAAACGTCCTTATCCAAAAAACGTCCTTATCCTATCCAAAAACGTCCTTATCCCTATCCAAAAACGTCCTTATCCCTATCCAAAAACGTCCTTATCCCTATCCAAAAACGTCCTTATCCCTATCCAAAAAACGTCCTTATCCCTATCCAAAAACGTCCTTATCCAAAAACGTCCTTATCCCTATCCAAAAACGTCCTTATCCAAACGTCCTTATCCCTATCCAAAAAACGTCCTTATCCCTATCCAAAAACGTCCTTATCCAAAAATGTCCTTATCCCTATCCAAAAACGTCCTTATCCAAAAACGTCCTTATCCCTATCCAAAAACGTCCTTATCCAAAAACGTCCTTTCAATGAAGGAAAACGTCCTATTGAAGGTAAACGTCCTGTAGCAGAAAAACGTCCCCTTCGTATTTAAACCAGTTATCCAAAGAAGTGTTCTCTCTCAAACTGCTAATAAATGATAGTGTAGTATTTGCAATTGTTGACCGCACAATAGAGATAAATAAACATCAGGTCCACATCTCAGAGGTATTGACTGGCAGCAAAGACAAGTGACGTCATTTACGTCTAACAGAAGACCCACATCCGCAATCCTTGGAATTTGGCCAGCGTGTCTTGCACGGTTGGATCACGTGAGCAACTGGACTGCAATTCCACCAGATACAATGAGATTGTAATCGAAGGTCTGTGAGAATGAAATTGAGAAAACAGCATAAGGAAGTATATAAATGAAGTTGATGAAAGCTAGTATTTTCATGTGGCACTGTTTATTATGCTGTACAAGGTGGTTCTAACTTTTAAGTCTGTGGATGAAACCCCAGTGTGTGACCATTCAAATGAAAGCTATTGAGCAGTACCTTCATGTGGTTCCGTTAGTATTTCCATATTGCGAAACCGTGTGGCGGAGAAAGAGAGGGCGTGTTAACAAACTTCGTTAACAAGTGATATATTACTTCAAGGATATGAAGAGGTTTGTTAAGCGTTCGCCAACACGGGTCCTAAAAATAACGCACAAATGTTTAGTGGACATCAATGTGACAACAATGAAAAACATCAAAATTTGCCAGTTTTGGTTCAATCAAGACACGTCTTTCTTTACCTTTGCTTTGAACAGTCTGTCTAAAATGCTGTGCAACACAGGGAACTTGCGTCACAAGGCTGAGAAGCTGTAAACCCTGTCAGAAAGTACAAAAAGAATTGCCAGTTAGACTCTGTACAAATCATACGTTCAACACCCATGTACACATGTATAGTTTCCTTTTTATTAGCTTCATCACAAATAAATAAATATGACCTTAACTTGATTTGATCCCGTTGAGCTCTTTGACGGACAAAATTATAAACCTCGCACGATCGGCGTGGAATTATATATTTGTTGTATAGAATGAATATATAAAAAGCAAATTTAAATACACCTTATTCGATGGTTTAACATATAATACGCGCGGATATTTTGCAAGTTGCGTAGTATTTTTCTGAGCCCCGTTGGGGCGAGGAAAAATGCGAGCAATGAGCAAAATGTCCGCTCGTATTATATGTTAAACCATCGAATATTGGATTTATTATTCTACTGCAAAATGTTTCCGTATTCGCTCTGTTCAACTGGTCAATATGGTCTCTTATTATATGGCAAACTGGTCCACCGACGAAAAGGAGCATTCTGATTGGTTCCCTAACGAACTCATTTCGCCGAATTCCTTTTATGAAACATTGAACAAAGGAAAACTGTTTTCTATTAAGTAGATGTCTGGCGGACAATTTTGGTTAAACTTTTTGCAAAGTGGCCTGAAAAATGCAAGAATTTGCTTAGCTTTGGCGCACGCGCGTTAGCCGAGAATAGTTGCATTAATTTATCAACAAATTTTTAAAAAAGCCATTATAATAAAAACTTTATTGAACTACCTTGTTCGGTCCGTATTGGGAAATATTGGTCTCGTTCTTTGTTTGCAAGTTTATAGACCTCGCCTTCGGCTCGGTCCATAAACTTGCAAAAAAAGAACTCGACCAATATTTTCCCAATACGGACCTCACGCTAGTTCAATAACATCTATATATTTTGCGTGTTCTCTTGACCTTATATGGTGACATGACGTAATAGTGGAATAATAACGGAAGTTATTTGACGTCACATCGTATTTCACGAAGGCTATGCAGGGGTATATTTCACGCCATCTTTGCATGTCGTTCAAATTGGCGGGAAAAGAAAGCGAGCTCACTGATCGGCGAATTGGTAATTCTTAAAGCTTGTTGTTCGTAATCTGTCTTAAAGGGACACTGTCCCCGGCGTATTTGCTCAAAACTGTTATAAATGCATGAAATGGTCCCTAAATCTATGAAATAAGAACTTAATAAACTCTAACTAAATGATAAAAAGAAATTCCATACTGCAAACAAAAATTTTGCAAAATTTCAAGATTTCCGAGCCAAATTTGAAACTTTGAAAAACTGACATCCTGACGTTTTTTCAAAAATCCATATTGCAATCCATTTCCATCCTCGCTGTCGTTCGTCATCCTCACTTCTTAATGGATTCCTGTCATTTGTCGAGTGTTATTCTACAGAATCAACCATTATTGATCAACTTCCTATGATCTAGATATGTTTCTGAGCTTCCACAAAATCATGCTAAAATCAGGACAGTGTCCCTTTAATCTTCCTCAATCTTAACGATCCTTGTTCTTTTTTGGTTTATTATTACTTCTTTGGTGTTTTTCTACCTTAGTAAACTATTTATTTGGAGATTTTCGACTTGGAAGGTAATTTTTGCATCGCAAAAAGTGACTACATATTTCACTGACCAACGTAATATTTTATAGACAACAATCCTACCTTTCAGTGAGTTCCGCGCTTCTTCCACAAATCTCCTTAGGATCTACACATGGATGCCTGTAAACAATAAACATAACAAGGTTTCACATTACTGTTTTTATGTAGATATGTTATGTGGCATGTGGATAAAAAGAGTTCAATGACAACTGAGAAGCGCAACAGTTTTAAGTGTATAAAATGACAAATATGAACATGAACATCGAAAAAAAAATTCACTTGTTGCATGATGTAATGATGTTGATGTTCACAGGATCCAATGTAGATTCGATCAAGCGAATAAAAATTGTCATATACACTTAAAACGTTGCCTTGGAAACGCAGTTTTTAGAGAAAAAACGGATCTTGTGTCTTATAGGGGGTGTCGACCGACGTAGCGATCGACACCTCGGTCGACATATCGGTCGATATATCGGTCGAGTGGTGGCCGAGTGTCGGTCGAGTATCGGCCGAGTATCAGCCGTGTATCGACCGATATATGGCCGACAGTCGGCCGCCACAAGCTATCGGTCGATAGTCGGTCGATGTTTGGTCGTTACTTCGCCGACAGATCACCGACATATCACCGACAGATCACCGACATATCATCGACACTCGTCGACGTCGCATCTTGTGTCTTATAAGAGGTGTCCACCGACGTAGCGGCCGACACCTCGGTCGATTGTCGGTCGCTATATCAGTCGATACACGAGTAGCGGCCGATAGGTGAAATAAAACCTCTGTTGAAAAACAAAGACTAGTTTTTCCGTGACACGTTCAACGCGTGTGTTTCATGTTAAAGCGCGGATAATTCTGCTCTGATCACTAACCAACGCGAAATCGAAAATCAGACACAATCAAATTCAATCCACCGGATTGAGTTTGATTGTGTTCGATTTTTAATAGTTCGATTGAGTTTCGATTGGTTCGGAAATCGAACTCACCGCAGAAAGTTGCGTTCGATTGCCGAACTCAATCGAACTCAATCCATGGATTGAGTTCGATTGAGTTCGATTACCGAACGTTCGATTGACTACGGCAATAAAAACAGTTTGCATTTGTGACTCGTTAACTTCGAGTAGAGTGTTTCGGTGTGCTTCAGGATGTCGCCTTTACTAGTAAAACTTGCCCTGATAAAAGTTAGCCTTTGTTGTTTACTTCAATCGTTATGAAGGTCAACGAGAATGTTGATGATGTTATCTAAAAGGGTACCGGTTAGTGGAGAAGTTGTAAAGCTGAGAAATCATCGGAATCGGTATAAGTTTAAAATTTTATTTATTTCATACAACCTCTGATCATAGTCTCTGATGATTAAACCAAGAGTTAAAGAGTTTTCCAGTAGGTAACAATGATGTCCAAAACCACTATTGAATATATTAAAAAATCCAAGGATATAATAATCTGACAAGTTTACGAGTTTTAAGGTAGTACAATTGGGTGAGTCGTAAAATATAAAGTTGCCTTCGTTTACAGCCAGCTGGTAGATAAAACATTATTATGATCAATTCCAAAAGATAAGAGTCCACCGTTTGCGGGTTTTGGAGAAAGCGGAGATTGAATTTCGTTGTCTGGGGCGCCATTTCAAGACGCCATCTTGGATTTGCAGACGTAAGTATCGAACGGTGGAAGCTAAGGACATGCGCTCTGGTATTTTGTTCACGGGAGTCTCGCACAACATTCCAGATTATTTTTTGTGTGTGCTCATGTTGATCAGGCTGGTAAGTACAAGGCTCAAGATGGCGGATCAATTTGCAGAGAAATCGCGATGAAAAACTGGCTGAATTCGTCGAATTCGGCGTCTTTTTGACTTACATGTGATAAAATTAACAAATTGCCACTAGGAAAAACTCAATGCTGACGAAATTTGGCACAGCTTTTGTCCACATGTTAAGTAATCTTCCTGCATTTAGCCGCAAAAAAACATTCAATTTGAATAAAATTAAGGGAGTCATGTCCTTGATTTTAATGCCTGTTAATAATTAACACAGAATTTGCTGTTTCACTGCGGCTAACTCATATTTCATGTATTTTCTTCATAACTGTTTATAAAACAAAAATTATGACTACTAATTAAAACATAACCTAAAAATTTAGAAAAAACTGATTTTTACACCGCTTGCGAGGTAATCAATTTCACACATTCCCGTTACGAAAATGAAAATGTCGATTTCAGAATCTGTTTCTCTGATAAAAATTACTTAATAACTTCTTCTATGGAATTTTAAATGGATTTGGAAACAGTTCTCAAAAAGGGTCCTTTTCGGAGCATTTTAGCCAGTTGTACTACCTTAAATGCGTTAAAATCATTTCTTGAAAATATTTTCCGTCCAAACGTCTTGGTAGTCATTTACCTAGGTTCCCAATGCTTTGAATATCCCGTACTTGGAGTGATGTCTTAAGAATAACGAAAATTTCATTCAAAAGCGAGTCGCCATCTTTACTTGCCGGTAGAAGAAATGTGGCTTAGCTTAGCAGCAACGCCTTGAAATCCCATATTCACCGCCTAGCGCGGTGAATATGCTCATATTCACCAATGAAAATTATACTAAGGAATAATACAAAGTTTCGATAAAAAGGACATTAAAAGATACGGTACATCATAAATTGCGCGGTTTTCGATCCGCAAATGGACTTGTTCAATTTTAATAAAAGGAACTTTGACATTTTAAAATCGTTTTTAAGCTTTTTAATGAATCATATAGGATACCGGAATGATACCGGAATGAACCGGAATGACCCAGAATGTTCGGAACGAACCGGAATGAAACGGAATGATACCAGAATGACCGTCATAACAACAAAGAAAGAAGACGGAAAATCTAAAAAATGCTCTTGAATTATCAGCCACCTTGTGTATTTGTTATAATTTTCGATGGAGATACTATTCCCTTTTCGTCGAAAAGTACATTGTATGAATAACCTGCGATCGGGCCAATTTTCCGCGCTTCTTTAAAGAGGTCACGTAAAAATTGAGCGCGACCATTTAAAAGACGAAGAGTAAATGAGAGCGCGAAAAAAATTGCCTGATCGCAGGTTATTGTATGAACTACTGGCAAAATCATACTTCTTGAATTTCAATTTTAACCTTTTCATTTTTTCTCAAGTTTTTTATTCGAAAGACGCACGCGCAACAGATAGAGCAAAATAAACCAATTATTAATACACACGACTACGGTGGGGGTGAGGTATAATTCAACTGCGCCCCTGCCCCAATCAACCCATATGCTTTGCATACTTGCTTTGGAGTCTCCACGATATAGACTATTATATTTTCATATTTTTGAGGGGAGATGAGGGTGGGGTAGAGGGGCGAGGGGGTATGGGGTGGAAAGTGAAGAAGTTTGGATTTCCTTTTGCAATTGCCCAGCCCCCATCTAGTGTCCGCCATCAAGAGAGAATCACCCTGTCTTGCCGCCATGAATGAAATCTCGGTGTCATTCCCTTTTCATTCCGGTATCATTCCGGTTCATTCCGGAATCATTCCGGTATCATTGCGTGTCATTCCGGGTCATTCCGGTACATTCCGTTCCGTTCCTGTGTTTAGTAACGCCCTATGTACACGTGCGTACGTACGCACGTATCGGTATGTATGCATGTATGATGTATGTATAATAACAATTAAATAAGATAAAATACTACTATATAATAAAAGGTACATGCTTTGATATTGTTTCTAAGGTGTGCTTGATCGTATAATTAATCGTATACGATGGCTGGGTAAATTGAAAATTGTATTCATTGAAGGTAGCTAGCCGGTTTTTGGATGACTGAAACTTGCGATAACTTGCGATGCCGTTTGGCCACAACTTGCGTGCACTTGCGATAGCAGCTTGTGATGGCTTGCGTTCAATTTGGTAGAGCTCAAATTTCCACGCAAGTAGGCGGATATTTTTCGAACTTTTGCCAACCAAACACAAGTCGACGCAAGTTGCATTGATCGCAAGTCATCCATCGTGATCGTTATCGTGATCCTTATGTAAAATTGTTACTGTAATCTTGAAAAAAGTGTAAATAAAACAAAATTGAAAAAAATTGAAATTATAGAAACGTATTATTTATGTCCACAGGATTTTCAAGTGGCTTCCCTTGTTTACGATGACGAGAATCCACAATAGTGATCCCTGACACGGCTAACGCGAAAATAACGAAAGAGAACGTTACCATCAAACTCCAGCGATTCAGAAGAAACTATCATTAATTCGAGCAACTCCGAGGATGCTGCGAAAATAAAGGAGAAGAAGAACGGACTAAAACAGAAAAAAAAAATTGCAAAGAAAACACCAAAAAGTCGGAAGAAAAGGCGAAAAGAGGAAAAGGCAAAGTGAAGTGGACAAAGAAACAAAATATCAGTTCAAATGAATTGAGCTGTACGACCGGAACCGGTAGCAGTGAAAACTTACGAGTGCTTGCTACGCAAGTTGAAACGCAAGTTGTCATTCCCAGACTTGCGATGACTTGCGACTCCGTTTGGCCAAAAAAACATGAACGGGAGAGTATGAAAGACACCAAAAGTCGATTTAAAAGTGAGGGGACAACGGAAAAAAGAGCAATTTGAATAGAGAAAATCAGTAACTAGTGACGGTGACAATGTGACGGTATAGTATCGGCCAAGACTCGGAAGAAAATCGGCCTAGTGTCGGTGACTTAACGATCGATCCACCGAGTATCGGCCGATGTATCGACCGATAGTGTCCACCGAGTATCGGTCGACAGGTACCTTGTAAAAAAAGTTGTACAGGCGGTGCCAATTGTCCGACCGATTACACCACCGATACTTTACCGATACTTGACCGACGGTTCACCGATATATTGCCGACACACTACCGATGCTATAGCGACCGACTGTCGACCGATGATCGGTCAATCCGTCGGCCGTATATCGGCCGATACTCGACCGACACTCGGCCACCACTCGACCGACACATGGCCGATATATCGACCGATATGTCGACCGATAGTCGACCGAGGTGTCGATCGCTACGTCGGTCGACACCCCCTATAAGACACAAGATCCGAAAAAACTATACTTTGTTATCTATATTATTAGTAATTATCAATTCGGATCCCCAAAATTTGTACCTTTTGAAACTAAGAACTTTAAAACTACTCTCTGAAAGTTTCTTTTTGATACAGTTGTGCATATTTAAAATATATATATGTAGGTAAGATTCAGAGTCGTGTTATTTTTAATAATTTTACATGTAAGGTGGCTCTGAGATCGATCAATATAATTTTTGTAAGAATTTTATGCTATATGTCAATAAAGGTCTCGTGCATAGCCCTGCCTGCTAAGATACATGTACGTGAAAGGGCTGTGGGGACGAGGAATGGAGGTGATCATTCTCTGTTTGTGTACCAGCTTGAAAGAGTCAGTCGTTGAAAGTAGTTAGTATGTTAGGTTTGTCAGTCGGTGGTCTGCAGCCATGTGGGTCATTTGTGCCCAGTCAGTCTCATGTTCAAGTTTCTACAAGTCTCACCGATGTAAGTGGCCAGGGAGTCGGAGCAATTGGTCTTGTAAACGGCTCCCTGTCTGTTGTTAGGTTCATCCCTGTCTTTAACGTTGGTCAATGAATGTCATCTGTCGGTAGCAGTTTAGCTGTCGGTAGCAATCATTTAACGGTAGACTGTTACATCAAAACACAGACGTTTGCAATCGTCATGTATCTATACAGCCTTGATCAAATGGCATCCAATAAAGTTTTCAGAAGATTGTAGTTTGCATTATTGTAAGTAAGAGGTTGTGGTATAGTCCAAGTAATTAGACAGTTAGTAAGGGACTGTGCAATAATTACCAGGAGGGGAGGGGTGGTGGAAAACAAGAGGGAGGGGGGCATAATGTAAAATCAAAGCGAGGATAGAGGGCTCAAAGTAAAATAAGTCACTCGAGAGGGAGGGAGGGGGGGGGGGGGGGGGGGGGGCTTAAAAATTTTATTTCAAGTACATATTACAGTGAGGGATTAGAGACCAGTTGATAGGATGTGGACCCGAAAAAATTTCCGGCCTTAAGTATTTTCACCCACAATGGGGAAGATCTGGGCCCTCCGCTTGATGTTCTGTTAGCTGTGGCTGAACAATTCAAATTCATTGCAATATGATAGTCTATAAAGTCTAAAAAAAAAAAAAAAAAAAATTCAACAGATCATGTAAAACAAGCTTTACCTGCTGCAAAAGTCCCGAGGTGATGTTTGTTCCAGACACGGATGTCCCGACCAAGGTGTATGTACTGTGAGGGGAGTTGTACATAATTTCTGACTAATCAGAGGGGGAGGGGGCAATAATTAAATTCACTCCTTTAGGAGGGGGTATTACCTAATACTTTCCTACATCAAGCCCATTTTCAATTTCCCCCTCCTGATAATTATTGCACAGTCCCTAAGTCAGGGACCCCCAGAACAAGACTATGCGTCACATACATGTATACCGTAAAAGCTCTATTAAGCCCTGGGGGGCTTATTTAATTCCAGGCCTCAAAAAGAGGGGGCTTATTAGAGAGGGGGGCTTATTTCAAATCATAAATTTTCAAGAAAATTCACATTAATTTTTCAAACTTTACTATTACACCACTAACTAAAACAGAACAAGAAATGGGTTATGTATGACCGTCTTACAAAGGAAACGTCATTTATACCCTAACTCAACGATAGTTCTGAAATTAAAAACCATGTTTCAATACAAAGTGACTGAATTAATAGAGAGGAGGGGGGGGCTTATTACAAAATCCGACTTCCAAAGGGGGGCTTAATAGAGAGAGAGAGGGGGGGGGGGGGGGGGGGGGCTAAATAGAGCTTTATGGTAGGCTTGTTTTCGGTACATACACCAGGTTAGTGCAGTTTCGGGAGTCCATAACAGCAGTAACACATCCTTTGTTGCTGGGTAGTATAACAATGTCTTTGTTGTTTTTCAGTCGTTTCAGTGCTTGTTGTTCGTCTTTTGTCAAGTTGCTGTCAGGTATACAGGCTGATTGCACAGTGGAAGCAATTCTGCTTCTGATGTTGTCCTTGGCCGGAGACAGAGTCGCCACAACACAAAGATACAATTACAAAATGTAGTCTCGGTCGGTATATGTTCAGGCGTCACTCAGTGTTTCAGTCCACAGGAGAGTACACAAGTCTCAGTTTTGTATAAGGGACAGGAAATACTTACGTACACCCTCAATGGAGATATGTGATTGATAATGTGGCCATTATGAGTTGTTTGTTCTTCAATAATTATTGTTTCAAACTGTTATTTCGAGGTTTGAAACCAGAGTTGTGTAGAATTGCGTTACCAGTATCAACAGTGAAGAATACAGTGTACTTACATTTTCTAAAGAGTGACGTGGTTCGACTTTGGCCCATTGTATTGTGGTCTGGGTTGAGGTAAGGCAGAAGGTTTCTCGATTACAAAAAGAAACATAAACAAAAACATCATTATAGAAGAATAATGCAAGTTGGGGTCGACTCATGCTATTACAAACACAACGTAAAACAAACACAATTTGGCAGATGGGCACTTCAAAGCTTCTTAAGGCCCGATCAAATGGTCACAACATTTGAACTGTGACGTGTTGTAACCAAGCCCGGGAAGGGAGGTCAAATGGTCTCAACATTGGCTCACAACAAATGTTGTGAGCCAATGTTGTGACCGTTTGATCGGGCCTTTACCCAAAATGGGAGTTTTCTGACATGTTCTGAACACATAAATGTCATCCACAGTTTCTTCTCAATTTATTTAGTGCCAATTGTAATGAATCTTTGGCTGGCACAAAAACTTATAGTTGGGGTGCGTGGCCAATGCATTTAACACCATACAGTTACATAATGCAGTTCAATTCACAACTCACCATGTATCTGGATTGAAGAATATCATGGTTTGCTTCAGTCTGTAGTAAAATTGACTGGCACTTGAAGAATAGGCGTCTATGAAGAGACGATACATACACACAACTGATCAGTGTATGCCTTTCATATGTAATGTTATTTTGAAAAGAAAAGACAACAATCTGTAAGAAGTTCCCCTAAAAATGTTAGGCCAACAAAATTTCTTAAACTACTCTTTGTAATTCATAACTTTGAAAAGCTGTTTCAACTTACCCCCATACAATATTCAATTTTGTCAGATTGAAACAAAAAGAGGAATGAGTACCTTGATCCCTCCCCACACCCTTGGATAAAGTTACAGTTAACAACAATGAAAATGTGAAATGTCATAATTTTTCTAAGGCAGCAAAGTTACTACAGTGGAACCCTGTTAATCTGACCATCAACGGGCCAGCAAAATCTGGTTGCATTAACAGGGTGGTCATATTAATGGGGTTCTTAAATAAGAAAATGACTGAGAAAACTTCAGTTCGGGACAAAAGAAAGTGGTCATATTAACGAGGTGGTCATAACGCGGGGTTCCACTGTATCAGTTAAAAGTTTTAGTTAAAATCACCTCCCGTAAACGAACACTGTGGGTTAACACCCACAGAAGGTTCAACTGTAAAATGAATTAAGAACAAATTAAATTGTTTACTTACATTGTCTCCTTACTTGTATTTGATTACAATGCTCTGTTGATGTTTATTTGTATTGCCATGTACAATCCTAGAATTTAGAACAAAACACAACAAGTTAATTATGTTGAACAATCCTTGACAATATTCTCAAAAGACGGGCTCCAAAGTTACAAATGACAATAGAGTTGAAATCTGTACTAAACATTTCTGAAAAGCAGCAAAGTTTTGGTAAAAAGGGAAATTAGCAATAAAAGTAAAGAACTCCATAACTATGTTCTCATAAAAAAATAATAACCTATGAAGTACTGCATGGCAGTGAAAAAAAAATATCATCAATATCATTTGTGTTCATTTTTGACATCCGTACTCATTAAGATTTTTTTTAAAACCCCTCTTAGTTGTCGCGATGGACAATGTTGTATGTCATACCAATCAGATTGGGGCTACTATGAACAACCAATGAAATAGCTGATTCTAATATCTGAGTAAATCCGAGTAGATATCAAACCATTTTGTGATGGCCATCTTTGTTGATGTTTAGCAGATATGGTACACCCCACCCCCCTGCCTCCCGAAATAAACTTGTAACAAACCAGTTATCCTTTGTCTCCTTCCTTGCATTGGATTGTCACTCTTTATGTAGCTGGTGCTGTTGTGGTGGGTGATCCTTGCAAGTGTCATCAATCTCCTTTGTAAGCCTACCACCTTTTCAGTCAGTCAGTCTGTCTTGTCAGTCAGTCAATCAGTCATCAGTCAGTCAGTCATTCAGTCAATCATCAGTCAGTCAGTCATTCAGTCAATCAATCATCAGTCAGTCATTCAGTCAATCAATCATCAGTCAGTCAGTCAGTCAGTCAGTCAGTCAATCATCAGTCTGTCTGTCTGTCAGTCAATCAGTCAGTCATTCAGTCAATCAATCATCAGTCAGTCAGTCAGTCAATCAATCATCAGTCAGTCAGTCTGTCAGTCAATCATCAGTCAGTCATTCAGTTCAATCAATCATCAGTCAGTCAGTCAATCATCAGTCAGTCAGTCAGTCAATCATCAGTCTGTCTGTCAGTCAATCAGTCTGTCTGTCAGTCAATCATCAGTCAGTCATTCAGTCAATCAATCATCAGTCAGTCAATCAATCATCAGTCAGTCAGTCTGTCAGTCAATCATCAGTCAGTCATTTCAGTCAATCAATCATCAGTCAGTCAGTCAATCATCAGTCAGTCAGTCAGTCAATCATCAGTCTGTCTGTCAGTCAATCAGTCTGTCCTGTCTGTCAGTCAATCATCAGTCAGTCATTCAGTCAATCAATCATCAGTCAGTCAGTCAATCTCCCTTAGAATGCACGCATGGATGCCTGTAAACAATTAACATAACAAGGTTTCACATTACTGTTGTTATAGTATCTATTGTAGATAGGCTATGTGGCATGTGGATAAAAGAGTTAAATGACAGCTGGGAAGCGCAACATTTTGAAGTGTACATATACATGACATATATGAACATTGAAAAAAAAAATTCACTTGTTGCATGATGTAATGATGTTTTTAAGATGTTCACAGGATCCAATGTAGATTCGATCAAGCAAATAAAAAATTGTCATATACACTTAAAACATTGCCTTGGAAACGCAGTTTTTAGCTCAGTTTTTAGCATGCGCGAAGGATGAGCTTTCAAGTTTGTGGGGAAAATTGGGCGTTTGTAAACTTTTCTTGGTAATTCCGCTGACCAGTGTATAAGGCCTGGGAAATCACAACACTAAAAAATATTGCGGGCGCAATATTTGGTAGGCATTAGGGGTCGGGGGTTATAGCCGGCGCTCATTGCAAAAATAAAATGGCGGCCGGTTGTTTCTGTAAGGACGGTATTTCTCTCGTATCTTACACATTTAAAATATAGACCTTTTTGGAGATCCGATGCCAACAAACGGATACGTTCTGCGCCCGGATTCTGCGATTCCTTCGTTCCTCGGTTTGAGAAATGCTACTGAAGGATTGAAATTATTTCTTTCACGAACGGAAATCTGTGGTTTCTATATCGAAGCACATTCGGACCCATGCCCGACCGATGAATCAAGGGGTTATACAACTTCAAAAACACCAGGAATAACAGAACGGTTTCTACCAGGGCATAGTTTAGTCTCGACCACCGAAAAAGATCCGGGAAATTGAAGCGTTCAACTGAACTCTGGCGTTTGGAGCCCTTCACTTCAAATGGATTTCAAAGACTTAGGATCTAGGAAAGGAAAACTGACACCACAGGACGGTCGGTAATTGTTATGTCTACAGTATGTGTTATTTGCTTTATAACAAATATTTAACTTTTTAATTTAAACTTTTGTAATTTCGTATACAATTCGATCGATCGATCGATCATCGATCGATCGATCGATCGATCGATCGATCGATCGATAGCTTTGAACCGGAAAACAAATAAAGTGTTTATTTGAATCAAAATTTGCTGCAAAGCCTTTTTGCCTGTTATTGTAGCTTATTGTGTTGACCTTAAGTTTATTCATAGTTTCCAATTACATTGCTGAGCTGGCTCACGAGAGCCTTTGATTAGAGAAAAAAATCGAAAGTATACTTTGTTATTTATATTATTAGTAATTATCAATTCGGATCCACCAAAAGTTTTACCTTTTGAAACTAAGAACTTTAAAACTACTCTGTGAAAGTTTCTTTTTGATACAGTTGTGCATACTTAAAAAATAATATATACATGTAGGTAAGATTCAGAGTCGTGTTATTTTTAATATTTTTCAATAAGGTGGCTCTGAGATGGATCAACATAATGTTTGTAAGAATTTTATGTTACATGTATATGTCAATAAAGGTCTTGTGCATAGCCCCGCCTGCTAAGATATGCGAAAGGGCTGTGGGGACGAGAATGGAGGTGTTCATTCTCTGTTTGTGTACCAGCTTGAAAGAGTCAGTCGTTGAAAGTAGTTAGTATGTTTAGGTTTGTCAGTCGGTGGTCTGCAGCCATGTGGGTCATTTGTGCCCAGTCAGTCTCATGTTCAAGTTTCTACAAGTCTCACCGATGTAAGTGGCCTGGGAGTCGGAGCAATTGGTCTTGTAAATGGCTCCCTGTCTGTTGTTAGGTTCGTCCCTGTCTTAAACGTTGGTCAATGAAATTCATCTGTCGGTAGCAGTAGTTTAAACGGTAGACTGTTTGATGGTGGTCTAAGTACACTGTAGTGGTAAACAGTGATTTACATCAAAACACAGACGTTTGCAATCGTCATGTATCTATACAGCCTTGATCAAATGGCATCCAATAAAGTTTTTCAGAAGATTGTAGTTTGCATCATGAATTGTAAGGAAGAGGTTATGGTATAGTCAAGTAATTAGACAGTTAGTAAGGGACTGTGCAATAATTACCAGGAGGGGAGGGGTGGTGGAAAAACCAGAGGGGGGGCATAATGTAAAATCAAAGCAAGGATAGGATAGGATAGGGGGACTCAAAGTAAAATAAGTCACTCGAGAGGGGGGGGGCTTAAAATTTTTATTTCAAGTACATATTTACAGTGGGGCATTAGAGACCAGTTTATAAGATGGGGACCAGAAATATTTTCCGGCCCTTCAGGCCTTAAGTATTTTCACCCACAATGTGGAAGATCTGGGGCCCTCCGCTTGATGTTCTGTTAGCTGTGGCTGAAACAATTCAAATTCATTGCAATATGATAGTCTATAAGGCTCGCAAAAGTCCCTAAACAAGCTGCAGCTTAGTCTCCAAAAAAATAAAAATAAAATTCAACAGATCATGTAAAAAGGCTTTACCTGTTTTTAAGGTAAACAATGAGCTATGTCACGATATTTTAAGTCATTTTTGCGAAGTGCAAAAATCACCTTTAATTGAAGAAAGCCTCGAAATAGTTGTTTACTAAGGTAGAAAAACACCAAAGAGGTGATAACAAACCTAAACTGGAACAAAGATGGTTGAGGATGGACAAGATTAAGACGGATTGTGAATGGCGAACTTGAAAAAAATTGCCAATTTTTCAAGATACGCCATCCGTGACATAGCCCCTTTAATGTACTCTAGTTACTATATCCCATAAATCCCTACTTCATAGTTGTTTTCAAGATACGCCATCCGTGACGTAGCCCCTTTAATGTACTCTAGTTACGATATCCCATAAATCCCTACTTCATAGTTGTTTTCAAGAGTGTCCCTCCGATTCCAAGGACCTGAAAATAACACATGTTCTTTTTCATCTGCTGTCGCTTTGCGAACATTGCTACAGAGGTGATGTTTGTTCCAGACACAGATGTCCCGACCAAGTAAACATGTAGTAGGAGCTCTTCTTGCCGCTATAAGCTTTTAATCACAAGTGCGTGTAGAGAAGGTGGAGAAAGTGCAGGGTACTCGTACTTGAAAGGTGTATGTACTGTGAGGGGGGTTGTACATATTTTCTGAATAATCAGAGGGGGAGGGGGCAATAACTAAATTCACTCCTTTAGGAGGGGGGTATTACCTAATATTTTCCTACATCAAGCCCATTTTCCAATTCCCCCCCCCTCCCCCCCACAGAACAAGATATGGGTCACATATACCGTAAAAGCTCTATTAAGCCCCGGGGGACTTATTTAATTTCAGCCTCAAAAAGGGGGGGGAGGGCTTATTTAAAATCATAAATTTTCAAGAAAATTCACATTAATTTTTCAAAACTTTACTATTACACCACTAACTAAAGCACGAACAAGAAATGGGTTATGTATGACCGTCTTACAAATGAAACGTCATTTATACCTAACTCGATGATAGTTCTGGAAATTAAGAACCATGTTTCAATACAAAGTGACTAAAACGCCAGAAAATATTGCTGAAAAGTCATTTACATCAGGCCTGATGGAAGGAGGGGGGGGGGGGCTTATTACAAAATCCGACTTACAAAGGGGGCTTATTAGATAGGGGGGCTTAATAGAGAGGGGGGGCTAAATAGAGCTTTTATGGTAGGCTTGTTTTCGGTACATACAACCAGGCTAGTGCAGTTTCGGGAGTCCATAACAGCAGTACAGATCCTTTGTTGCTGGTAGTATAACAATGTCTTTTCGTTTTTCAGTCGTTTCAGTGCTTGTTGTTTGTCTTTTGTCAAGTTGCTGTCAGGTATACAGGCTTGATTGCACAGTGGAAGCAATTCTGCTTCTGATGTTGTCCTTGGCCGGAGACAGAGTCGCCACAACACAAAGATACAATACAAAATGTAGTCTCGGTCGGTATATGTTCAGGCATCACTGAATGTTTCAGTCCACAGGAGAGTACACAAGTCTCAGTTTTGTATAAGGGACAGGAAATACTTACCGTACACCCTCAATGGACAGGACGTAGCTAACTTTTTTAACTGGGGGGGCAATGAAGCGAGCGCCGAAGGCGCGAGCCTCTAGGGAATCTAGGGGAAAATTAGAGGCTCGGAAATGGCTATTTTCAGCATTCTCTATGATACATTTCAATGTCGATTAAGTGTAAAATGACAGGTATTTTTAGTGCTTACAGCATCATTTCCGAGATTTTGTTAACTAAGTCTCTTCGTTCGCCGCCATCTTGACTTTTAAATATGCCGAGCGAAATCTGGGAGAGTACCAAGCCCCGCTCGGCATATTTAATCAAGAAAAGCGGCTATTTGAACACGAAAAAAAAACATACGCGCAGTTTTCGTTTTTCAGAATGCATTACCATTTCATTGTCTTTGAATCGCTTTCCTTTTGTTTGCCATCTCAACAAGATGAGCGAATCAGTTGTGAAAACTTGCAAAGGTCAGATCACAGTAAAAGTTCAAACTATTTACTTCAGAAAGTGAAAAGGTTTTGGGGGGCAGTTGCCCCCTTGCCCCCCCGCTAGCTACGGCCCTGATTGGAGAAATGTGATTTGATAATGTGGCCATTACGAGTTGTTTTGTTCTTCAATAATTATTGTTTCAAAACTGTTTATTTCGAGGTTTGAAACCAGAGTTGTGTAGAATTGCGTTACAAGTATCAATACAGTGAAGAAATACAGTGTACTTACATTTTTCATAAAGAGTGACGTGTAGTTCGACTTTGGCCCATTGTATTGTCGGTCTGGGTTGAGGCTAAGGCAGAAGGTTTCTCTTCGATATACATAAAAAAAGTGAAAAAACAGACAAAAAAACATTCATCTTAATAGAAGAATAATGCAAGGTTTGGGTCGACTCATGCTATGTACAAACACAACGTAAAACAAACCACAATTTTGGGCAGTATGGGTCATCTTCAAAGCTTCTGTAAGAGTCGGTTTTTGCTGTAGAGGACCGACTAAGGGATGCAAGAATAGACAAATAAGCGTTTTCCCGCAAACTTGCCAGAATAGAAGTCCTCGAGTGAAACTAGTTCTAAAACATATAAGTTTCGAGGTCGTTTAGAATTTATTTATTTTTTAATGAATTTTTTCTTTGTGTTTTTGTGCGCTTTGGAGGCAGGCTAAATTCACGCTGAATCGGAGACTTTTTGTGAAAGGCTCCCGTTTAAATATTGAAAGCGCTTTTCGAAAAGATTAAACCCATGCGAGTCAAAAAATCTGTTATTTCCACAGGTGTTATTTAGCGCGTTGTAAAATTTAAATTACACGTAAACCTGAATTTTTTGACGAAATTTTTAAATTTACACCCTTCAAACCTTCGTTACAACAAACCCGAATTTTGGCTTAATTCAAGGCTCAAAAAAGGCAATTCTGGTTTACATGGATTTACCCATCGGAGGACTATACTTCCGAGGTAACAAACAATCATTTTCAACTAAAACATCAGGCCGAAAAAAAAATTGGGGTAAATAAAACGGAAAATTCTGAGAGCGTTTTCAAAACAGGTCACTTGAGCAATATGAGCGACCCGTTTGACCTTGCGTGATGACAAAGGGTAAATCAACAAACGGTAGCTCTTAAAATGGATTCGCTTCGTCCGAAATACGCATCAGTTTGCTTTTCTGTTATGTTTTTTAAGTAGAGGAAACTAGATTCTTGATTTGGAGTTGTGTACTCGCAGTGCTAAGCCATGAAGGGAGATTTAGACAAGTATATTTGAAATTTGACCCACTCTGCTTAGACGGTTCCGATATGTTGATCACGGAATTATACATTGGAAGTCTGTTTACAACGCAAATGTGGCATCATCTAAGAAGTAAAAGTCAATTGACCGAATATTCCTTACCTTTGTAAGCTTTTCCTGCTGGAAACCACAGCATTTTCAGCAAAACACAGAGCAAGATCGCCGAGTCATATCGCACGTGGAGCCAAGTTGTCAATGTTTTATAGTTAACGATTAACCAGGCAAAACCACAGGAACCCAGCAGTTGTAGTCACATCCCATCGTGGCGCTCAGTTCTTTATAGCACAAACAGTGCATTTTTACGCCATAAAATTTGACACTTCACAACTGTATGTCGAACGCTATAAATATATATGTATTCGATTATCCTGCATTGGTCAATCACACACGTAAAGAACACCACACCCCGGACGTGGCACGGCTGAGAAGCGAGGTATTGATCCATGTTTGGGTATAGGGGTGCCGCTGAGGGTTTGAAAACCTGACCCTGTTTAGGACAAAAAATAAAAAATCCTAAAATACCTACCCTGTAGGACAACATCCTCTATTCAGGACCCTGTTTAGGTTTCAATGTAGCTAATCACGTTTGACTGATACGCGGCAAACGTCTCCGATCTCTAAATTGGTGGTTTTCGTCAACGTTACAAAAACTGTTTGCTTTCACGAACAACACCAGAAAAATTACAGGTCAAAGAGCAGGCAGAAATAAATGTTGTGTCCAAATTATAGCTTTGTAGCGTTTTTCATAACCGAGTTATTACCTAACGAATTTTTAAAAAATTACAGTTATTTAGTATTGCGCCCGCCATGTTTGTGCCCTTCAGAGGGGCACAAATATGGCCACCATAAATTTGCACAAGAAGTAGAGTAGATTCTACCGTCAATATCATTAGCTTTCACTTCAAATTTGTTTAGGACATCACTTCTAAATTATTATCACGTCTAAAAATTTAAAACTGTCATAAAAATATCCGTTTTTGTGACAGCTCAGAAACACGTTCATCCGGGACTTCACAAATTTCAAATGCTCTAATTCCAAAAACGAAGCACTGGATCGATACCAAACTTTGCATAGAGATTAATGATTTTCATGTCTAGAATATATAAAAATAATAGCTTTGAAGGATTGACAATTTAGATATTAGAATTTTGATGACGTCAGATGAAAACAAAGAATACTGTATAAACCATATTTTTACGACGACAATCGTACAACCATACCCTATTTAGGACAGGTTCAGACCCTGTTTAGGACAGACTCGCATAAAATTATATACCCTGTTCAGGGCAGAGAGGCCAAAAACCATACCCGTCCAGCGGCACGTCCCCGTATAGGCCACTTAAGGGAGTACCCCCCCCCCCCCCACCCCCGGGATATCCGCCTGGGTGAAGTACACCACAGCATCCCTTGGTTTTTAGAACCAGCTGTGCGACATGCAAAAGAAAAGGCAGCATGAGAACACATAGCATCGCCATTCACTGTTTGTGAATATTTTGGCGTGTGCACAGGACGGATTCCATGCAAGGCGCAAGGCGGAGTAACTTTTCTTCTTAGGGGAGCTTGTCAACTGGGTGTGGCTGATTTGACGTCTAAGAGGATTAGCGGATGTTTATTTAAAATTCGGCCTTTTACAGACCCGGCGTTTATAGCCACGTTTTTGTTGATTTTACCATAACGTTTGCTGAAATAAAGGACTTTTAATAAAGCATTAACAAAAATCATCCACTAAACAAAAATTTCAACAACTTTGTCTCTATTCAGACTAGTGACCAAACTTTGATACAAAAAAGTCATTGTGAATGAGTGGTTGGTTGGTTGAATAGTGAGCAAAACGGATACATCGAGCTGTTATGCCCTGGTGGCTCGTGAACTTAAATAAAATAAACTCCGGAAAACTCAAATAAACGCCGGACCTCGATTAAGCGCCGCCGGTGTTTATTTGAACTCAGTGTTTATTTGGGACCCGGCGTTTAATCAAGAAAATACGGGTACTAGTGAAAATGACAGCCGTCGTATTCCCATCTTTGTTTCACTTGAAAATTCCGTGTATTATTTGTTGCCAATTGGTATTTATTAGCAGATAAAAATGTTTTACTGTGAATTGGAGTATGCACAGTGCATGGTATTGTGTTTTAACCCCACAGTTTGTTAAAACTGGGTTATGTGTCATGGAATAAATAAAAAGCAAATCGAATATTACAAAAATGCGCTATGCATGTCTTTTTAACATTTTATATTTTTAATGGAGTCGATTGATACGTACGTATACAGGGACTTAGTTCCTGTACTCCGGAAAGACGCCTTGAAGGGATTGGAAGAAGGGGTTGGAGGATCTTCCACCCCTCTCTTAAAGGGGTTATTTGAGTCTAGAGAGATATAGAGACACACCCCATTTGGAGACATGCTTTAAGAGCCCAATGCGTCATGTGCCCGTCTTTATACTGGGAGACATATAAGCAGACGAACTAAATTATTTGTAAATTATCATGGCGAACACATTAAACTAAACTAAACTAAAACAAATGTTTGCCCAACTTCGTCGAGACGAACTATCTGCTTACTTCGTCTTGGCAGAGGAACTACGTAGATAGTTCGTCTGCGACGGATAATCCATCTGTTTTGTCCGTATTTATACACAGGCGGATTATCAAACTACCAGACGGAATATCACCGTACTGTAGTCACCTATTTGTGTCGACACGCAACGCGTGACGACACAAATAATGGTCTGCGCAGGTGACTAACCGTTACTGCTGGGTGTCCTGTGGTTTTGCCTGGTTAAATCGTTAACATATAAAAACATTTGACAACTATGGTCCACGTGCGATATGAATCGGCGATCTTGCTCTGTGTTTTGCTAAAAATGCTGTGGTTTCCGGGCAGGATTAGCTTACTAAGGTAAGGAATATTCGGTCAATTGACTTTTACTTCGTAGATGATGCCACATTTGCATTGTAAACAGACTTTCAATGTATAATTCCGTGATCAACATATCAGAACCGTCTAAGTACAGTGGGGGAAATTTCAAAATATACTTGTCTAAATCTCCCTTCATAGCTTAGTACTGCGAGTACATAACTCAAAATTCAAGAATCTAGTTTCCTCTAATTAAAAACATAACAGAAAAAGCAAACTGATGCGTATTTCAAACAAAGGAATCCATTTTGAGAGCTACCGTTTGTTGATTCCTTTTGTCACGCAAGGTCAACGGGTCGCTCATATTGCTCAAGTGACCTGTTTTGAAAACGTTCTCAGAATTTTCCGTTTTATTTACCCCAATTTTTTTTTCGCCTGATGTTAGTTGAAAATGATTGTTGTTCCTCGGAGTATAGTCTCGTTGGGTAAATCCATGTACCAGATTGCTTTTTTGAGCCTTGAATTTAGCCAAAATTCGGTTGTTGTAACGAAGGTTGAAGGGTGTAAATTTAAAAATTTCGTCAAAAATCAGGTTTACGTTTAATTTAAATTTTACACCGCTAATAACCTGTGGAAATAACAGATTTTGACTCCATGGGTTAATCTTTTCGAAAAGGCTTTCAATATTTAAACGGGAGCTTTCGCAAAAGTCTCGATTTCAGCGTGAATTTAGCCTGCCTCCAAGCGCAAAAACACAAAAAAAATTCACTAAAAAAATAAATAAAATTCTAAACGACCCGAAACTTATATTTTTAGAAACTAGTTCACCGAGGACTTTATTCTGGCAAAGTTTGGGGAAAACGCTTTTTTTCTATCTTGCATCACTTAGTCGGTCCTTACAGCAAACCGCTCTTAAGACCCGATCAAATGGTCACAACATTTGAATTGTGACGTGTTGTGACCAAGCCCGGGGAGGGGAGGTCAAATGGTCTCAACATTGGCTCACAACAAATGTTGTGAAAATGTTGTGACCGTTTGATCGGGCCTTTACCCAAAATGGGAGTTTTCTGACATGTTCTGAACACATAAATGTCATCCACAGTTTCTTCTCAATTTATTTAGTGCCAATTGTAATGAATCTTTGGCTGGCACAAAAACTTATAGTTGGGGTGCGTGGCCAATGCATTTAACACCAAACAGTTACATAATGCAGTTCAATTCACAACTCACCATGTATCTGGATTGAAGAATGTCATGGTTTGCTTCAGTCTGTAGTAAAATTGACTGGCACTTGAAGAATAGGCATCTATGAAGAGACGATACATACAAACAACTGATCAGTGTATGCCTTTCATATGTAATGTTATTTTGAAAAGAAAAGACAACAATCTGTAAGAAGTTCCCCTAAAAATGTTAGGCAACAAAAATTTCTTAAACTACTCTTTGTAATTCATAACTTTGAAAAGCTGTTTCAACTTACCCCCCATACAATATTCAATTTTGTCAGATTGAAACAAAAAGAGGAATGAGTACCTTGATCCCTCCCCACACCCCTGGATAAAGTTACAGTTAACAACAATGAAAATGTGTGAAATGTCATAATTTTTCTAAGGCAGCAAAGTTTACTACAGTGGAACCCCGTTAATCCGACCATCAACGGGCCAGCAAAATCTGGTTGCATTAAACGGGATGGTCATGTTAATGGGGTTCTTGATAAGAAAATGACTGAGAGAACTTCAGTTCGGGACAAAAGAAAGTGGTCATATTACCAAGGTGGTCATAAACGCGGGGTTCCACTGTATCAGTAAAAGTTTTAGTCAAAATCACCTCCCATAAAACGAACACTGTGGGTTAACACCCACAGAAGGTTCAACTGTAAAATGAATTAAGAACAAATTAAATTGTTTTACTTACATTGTCTCCTTACTTGTGTTTGATTGCAATGCTCTGTTGATGTTTATTTGTATTGCCATGTACAATCCTAGAATTTTCGAACAAAACATAACCAGCTAAATTATGTTGAGCAATCCTTGACAATATTCTCAAAAGACGGGCTCCAAAGTTACAAATGAAAATAGAGTTGAAATCTGTACTAAAAACATTTCTGAAAAGCAGCAAAGTTTTGGTAAAAAGGAAATTAGCAATAAAAGTAAAGAACTCCATAACTATGTTCTCATAAAAAAATAACTAACCTATGAAGTATTGCATGGCAGTGAAAAAAATATCATCAATATCATTTGTGTTCATTTTTGACATCCGTACTCATTAAGATTTTTTTTTAAACCCCTCTTAGTTGACGCGATGGACAATGTTGTATGTCATACCAATCAGATTGGGGCTACTATGAACAACCAATGAAATAGCTGATTCTAATATCTGAGTAAATCCGAGTAGATATCAATGTTTGAGAGCCATTTTGTGATGGCCCATCTTTGTTGATGTTTAGCAGATATGTACACCCCACCCCCTCTGCTCCCGAAAATAAGCTTGCAACAAACCAGTTATCCTTTGTCTCCTTCCTTGCATTGGATTGTCACTCTTTATGTAGCTGGTGCTGTTGTGGTGGGTGATCCTTGCAAGTGTCATCAATCTCCTTTGTAAGCCTACCACCTTTTCAGTCAGTCTGTATGTCTGTCTGTCAGTCAGTCAATCATCAGTCAGTCATTCAGTCAGTCAATCATCAGTCAGTCAATCAATCAATCAATCATCAGTCAGTCGGTCAGTCAGTCAGTCAGTCAATCATCAGTCAATCAATCAATCAATCATCAGTCAGTCAGTCAGTCAATCATCAGTCAGTCAATCAAATCATCGGTCAGTCAGTCAATCAATCATCAGTCAGTCAGTCAATCATCAGTCAGTCAATCAATCATCGGTCAGTCAGTCAGTCAATCAATCATCAGTCAGTCAATCAATCAATCATCAGTCAGTCAGTCAATCAATCAATCATCAGTCAGACATTCAATCAAGTCAATCAAGCAATCATCAGTCAGTCAGTTGTGTTGTGCAACACAACAGTCAAAAAAGAAAAAAAAATTGCAGCTTCCGGTTACAAATTTATTTACTTTGAGTTTTAAAAACAAAGCACAGATCCTTTGCAAGTTGAAACACTAGAAATTCTAACAGCGAGAGCAATGAATTGATCGATTAGATAAAACTAGAAATTAATTAACTACACAATGGTGACATCTAAAATGGGATTTGTTCTTAGTCTCAAGCCTTTGTATAGCTGGCAGATCACATAATTTCAACACTCTGCGCTTACTTCTAAAACCCTGTAGTACATCATTGTAACCTCGTTCAGTAACAATTATTCGCCGAAGGCGAAGTGAATATTGTGAATATTTACGAGAATATTTACTGAGACGAAGTTAGGGAATCTCTGCAGCAACATAAGCATAAAGATAAGCACAAGCATAAGAAGGCTTCAGAATAGCTAATGAAGTTCTTCTCATGTTGTCCTCACTAGAATCACTGTGGCATGAGCATAGAAGAATGAACAAGGTTGTTTCTCTTATCGTCCGATATGCTCGTACAGTACCTCAATGATTCCTAGCAAGGAAGGGCAGGCGGGGGTTATGGGGCGGATGCATTGATGTAAAATGTCAACAGGCAAATTTTTCGGGATCGAGATTGCCCTCTTCAACTGCCTTAAGCTGTGGAGCGATCTTGTATAATTTCAACGTCAGGTAATTCCATTTAGATTGTATTCAATGTTCAGACCTAAGGGCAGCCAGACGTAAATGAAACACCATCTCCCTTATTTCATTCCATCCCAACCTAAAGTGGTGGGTGAGAGTACAACCTTGGACTGAAAAGATATTCGTAGCTCTTTACATTTCGCTTCGTTTAGATTGGAACTTGTGCTGGAGCGACTTCGTGATGAGTTAGCGTAACAGCGTCCTGGAAAGTTAGTCGACTCACTAAATCTCTTGTGAACAGGCTCAGCTATTGACATTTTCATTCACAAATATATTTTGCAGTGTTTTTACAGCTATGTCATAGCGATCATAAGCACAAAGGCCTAATTTAGTTCCTTGTGGGATCCGCTGGATCTCTATCAGCTTTCGGAATCAAACGTTTTGTTTCTTTTGTCTTCAAACTCATTTTAAAAAGTCAATGATCCATGCCTAATTCCTATGTGGAAGTTCTAATTCGTCACGTGTAGTTTGATACCCGGTGCCAAGATAGTGTGGCGGAACGTTAAATCACGTGCTTTCCTTGATAATCCAAAAGAACGACTCTAACAGTCGACCCGTTCCCGTCTATGTGTTTATCCACTCGTGCATCAAGATTCTTGCGGCATTTATATGACTTAGACACACCCAAATAATGGTTGGCAAGCATTTTCTTCAACATTCGATGTTTTACCAGTACTCCTCGACCACAACTCCTCTGCGACCTTGGATAGTCGGACGCTTGAGTGAGATGGGGCGTAGGTTGAATGTTCATCTTAGTGACATTAAAGTCAGTCATTATCATCAGTCGAAATGCAAAATAACAAATTTCAGTCAGTCATCATCATCATCAGTCAGTCAACTTCATGATCATCGTTTCCCCAACGATTTAGAAACTGTTAATCATCAGAAGTGCAAAACAATATTCATTCAACTATTCAGAGCTTACGTTGGTACACAACGTAAATAAGAAACAAAACAATTGCAGCTTCAACTTACAAATTAGTTTTCTTTTTGAGTTTTGAGAAGCTATTTCAAAACTCGTTCCGTGTTTCATCACGATTTGAAACACTCGAAAACAATAAAAACACTGGCCTACGGCCTCGTGCTTTCATCTTTTTTCTCGTGTTGGAAATCGTGATGAACACACTCGCACATCGTTTGAAATAGGGATTTGTTCTGTACATGAACTCAAGCCTTTGTATCTACAGCTGCAGATCACGATGAAACTCAGTGTAATTAGTGATTAATTAAAAACCTGATCAAAATATTGCCAAACCTATAATGGAATCATTTATTCTTCGACATACTCGGCAATTAGTGAAAATTGTGATAATATATACTCTGAAGTCGAAATTTACTGTGACTCATGTGTGAAGACAGCAGCAACATAAACATAAAGATAAGCACAAGCATAAGAAATAAAAGTATAATTGTTCTTCAATATGTTTGTCAGCTATAATGAAATTGACTGTGGCATTGAAAATGTTTTAGAAGAATGAACAAGGTTGTTTTCATATGCTTATGCTCGTACAGCACCTCAATTAAATATGCAGGAGCTAGCTTGAGACTTTGGCAAGACGATCACGGCGTTCTGATCGAGATTGTTTTGCTGTAAGCTGTGGAGCGATCTTGTGGATCTCAGGAATGAAAAACTCCTGTAAAACGTAATGGTATTCAACTCAGAGACTCAAGAATTTTCGAAGAAAAATGAACACCAGGGATCCTTATTTTTTTCTAAAGTGGTCAGGGTGAGAGTACAAACCCTGAATACTTGGACTGGAATATGAGCGAAAAGTAATCATATTATAAATAGAAAAGATTCTCTGTTCGTGTTCCTCTCTTTTTATTAGCGAGTAACATCGGATAAAAAAAGTTAGTTGACGCTACAATGTACATGTAGCCGCGTTATATATTCACAACGATGTTTGCAGTGTTTACAGCGTTTTAATAGCGTTTAAACGTGTCTAAAGACGTTCGTTTGTGGATCAGCGTTCATGTTTCCAGGCGAAGCGATGTTCTTTTGTTCAGCATATATCTACATGAAAACATGTATATCTACAGTGCTGAGCCAGTGACTGAAACTCAGTGTAATTAGTGTGTAAATTAAATGATCAAAACATATTGCCAAGCGAAGCAATGGAAGATTGTTTCTTGACGATGATAGCAATGCAGGGCGGAAAATTTCAGCCAGGGCCTGTTTTCTGCCTGAAGTCGAGGCACGCTGTTCATGTGACTCATGTGTATGTTCGCTTGTTTGAGTTTATTTTAAAGCCCCTTTTCGCGTGAAATAAAAGTTATAATTTGATTTCAATATTTTAGTTCAGCTATTAATGAAAATTGACTATGCATGAAAATGTTTTATCAAAACATTTCCTTCAACCTGGCTTCACATGCACCTAATTAATATGCAAATTTGCTTGAGAAACTTTGGCGAGGAATCACGGCATTCTGAACAAACATGTATTCATGTCACGCATTGAACGTTGCAGAGTCTGCAAGTTATTGGAATGAAAACTTCCTTGTAAACGCTATGAACTGATGAAGAGAAGAAAACAAGAATTTTCCGAAGAAAATATAACCGGGCTTTTTTTATCAAGCAAGCAAGCTGTTTTACCTGCTTTCTTGCTTGAAATCTATCAGATTAGTCACGGCAGTCACGCTGAAGTCTGATGTTTGTGTATAGTGCCTACTGTCAATTTTCTTGCCTCTGAGCAGTCTTTGAAGATCATTCCTCAATATAAAGCCAAAGTTGAATAAGAGGAAAAAACACGACAACATAGGTACGAATCGGTGTTGAACCATCAATCGCAGAGGTTCCGCGTTGCGGCTATTCTAGTCACAGTTCGACAAATTGCGTGAGTCAAAATGTGATATTGTAACGTAATGGTTGTTATTTATAAATCTTCTGCATACAAGGAAGTGAATTGCTGCACCAACACAAAAAAGTAATGTAATTTCACACTAAATAAACAGCAGAGTATTCATGTTCAAATCAAAAGTAATAGCTTGATATGAAATTTGACCTAACGGCGACCCTGGTTTATCACAGACGTTGCGAAATCTCTTCAAGTCACAGTTAGACGTGACTCATGTGACCCCATGACGTAATCGTCCTTATTTATAAATCTGAATTTCTCAGCAAGTTTCTGTTTTTCTCAGAAAATATACGGAAAAGATATGTATTTCACACAAAATGACAATTATTTAACAGGACAATATTCATAAAATATCATTTAGGCAAAGGATGACCCTGGCGAAATCTAACGTAGCTTCATAACAAAATTGATCTAATGGCGCTTCCAGTGTATGTGATGTACGTACGTACCTCACAGACAATCTCTTCAAGTCACGATTCGACGTGACCCTATGACGTAATCGTCCAAATATAAATCTGCACGTCTCAGCAAGTTTCTGTTTACATAAATCTGCGAGTCTGGGCAAGTTTCTGTTTTCCTTTACAGAAAAGAAATGTATTTCACACAAAACAAACAGGACAATATTATGACCCTGGCGAAATGTAACGTAGCCTTGATAAAAAATTTGATCTAATGGCGCTCCTAGTGTGTCCACCTAGTAGTGAGTACAATGATTTAATATTTTGACGAGTCAAACTCACCGACGTTGCGAAATCTGTACGCCGCTCCGATGTGTTTACGCGGTCCTAAATTAATATTTATTTGGACCAGTCCAACTTTCACATAGGCTCGATTTCCACCGCTCTCTCGAGTCCGGGCTTTGTTCTTCCCCGAGAAAATCTTTCACAAGGCGAATACGTTCATATATATTCATACTCACCCCTAGCTCTCCTCCTAGCACTTTGGCGGAGTAGAGGTATAAGGTGAATCACGACAACAACAAAAACAGAAGCTATTTTACTAACCGGGCTGGGCCCCAGGCCCACGCCCGGTTAATAATTTATCATGATATTTTCACGGAAGAACTAAGTGGCCAAAGTTTGTTTGCGAGCGTGGCGAATAACTTTCTTTTCCAGATGAGAGCGTGATGTCAAAGCGGTTTTCTGCAATGTGGTTAGCGTTAAATTCGATCTAGAAATGAAGAGAAGTGCGGCCTTTTCCCTGACAAGTATTGTGAAAACTTAATTGAGCGATAAGCTGTTTGTTTTCTCGACTCGAAACTCAAAACACTTTTGATTAAAAGTTCAGTAATATTCCAACCTTATCGATCAATAAATAAACTAAACAACAAGAAGAAAGTTTTTATTGAGTGCATGTTGTTATTGTAAAATAATCCTATTGAAGTAATTAGATTTTTGGCCTGCGAGGTTATTTCTTATCTGACAGTAGACAGTGAATCTATGCCCATGTGTAAACAAAACAATTTCGCGACAAGATCAACAATGAAGGCTTTTTTGTTTTTCGAATTCGTTTGCTTCTGAACTCTTCGTTTATTTTTAAAAGCTCTTTGTATTCTATTCGGTTTATTTCGAATGTATAAACGTTTCGTGAGAAGTGGAGTCTGAACACAGTCGGCGGAAAGCATGACTTTAATTTCGCCCATCGAAGTTTTATATACAGCTGAGTTATGCAAATTCAAAGCATCACTCAAAGCATCAGGATTGTTATTTTACTTTTTATATACCCCACTGTGGTCATTAAAGTTGTCGCTCGATGTGTACCTTTCTTGAAATAACATACAGGAATGCACAGGGAAATTTAAGTTTCGATTCAAATCACAGCTGAAATGATTCCAGTATTTACGCTTCACACACACACGTTCATTCATAATAATATTCACAACATTGAACATTCTCGGCGGCGACATGTCTTGAAAATTTTAAAAACAGGAGTTGAAAAAGCTGTTTGCTCCCATTCGCTCCCACAGGGTACGTTCAATTCCCTTGATTCCTTTTCCCTTTGCTGCAAATGTAATGCGATTTTGATTTCAAGACTAGTTGTTTCGAGGTTTAATTTCGATTCAAAAGATTCCAGCATTTACGCTTCACACATGAAAATGTATTTGACAACCATTCTAGGCATGTCAAACGGGAGCCAAAAAAGCCGTTCGCTCTCGCAGTTATGTTACGGTGTATATAAACAGGAACGCACCAGGCAAACTTTAAGTTTCTATTCAAAACATTCCAGTATTTACTCTTCGCATATCGGTGCATGCAAAGATGTGCGTGACCTGTCACGACTGTTTACCCCATAGAGCCTGACTTCCTTACATGCTGACATGATTAGTGAAGGTCAAGGTCATCTGCCTACCATTCGTATACCCTTAGAGTTTCTCTTTCAGATTTACTCTGGGCTAAAAACCTTGAGCTAATTAACAATTATTGGATGAGGTTTTTGTCATATCCAGAATAATCAAGGTAGAGGTAAGAGTTATCAGCCGAAGCCGAAGGCTGAGGCTGATAACTCAAACCGAGACCTTGATTATTTTGGATATCACAAAAACCAAATCTAATAATTGTTTTATTATACATTCAACGAAAAAGAATAACGCTTCTGCCACCGATGTTACTAAGCGGCAAGCAACGCAAAGCACGCAAACTTGACATAATTACCATTGGAACTGATTGAAAGAAAAAATTGCAAGAACCCTCAAAAGCTGCAACATCAAAGTCACACATTAACCTATTCGTACCATCTCCAACATCCTAAAGAAACCTCAGGACATGAACAAGTGAAAAGGTTGCCAAAGGTGTTGTTTACAAGATCAAGTGCAAAGAATGCCCCAGTGCATACATGTATATTTGACAGACCTCGCGCATAGTTAAGACACGTGTTAATGTCACGCACAATTGAAAGACACAGTTTATGTGGGAGAAGGTCGGGGGGTAAGTGTTGTCATGGACCCGAGAGCTGCCTGCCACACGAGAGGCCAGTACTCGGGGCTAGTGTCAGCGAGTGGCATATTAGACCATGAGATGGGTGTCACGGGGCACAGAGGCAGTAGTGGCGTGTACCTATGCCAAGCTCCTGGAGGGATGATAGCGAGGGGAAGTGGATGTGACCACCGTTTCTCACCCAAGCTAAGCAACCCAGGCATCACTTCAGTGTGGGACTGAAGGGTTGTCGCCTATTGAAGATAATGAACTTGAAAACAAAGGGGTTAATGGCCTATTCAAACTCTGCCGTGTCCTATTCTATACCGCAGTTTTGTTAAACCGCCGGCGACCGCAAAAAACCGAGGTGAAACCGGGGTTTACAAAGCAGTCAGACGAGGTTTTGCCAAGGTCAAACTGCAGCCTTGAGCTGCGGTTTGACCGAGGCAAATTCACGGCAAATGCACTAATACTTTCAAGCGGTACTGTATAAAACAAATCAGGAGCCCATTCTGAACAAATGAATTACATATTAATACAAGTACATGTAATGTGAGCCAAACACGATCGCAAATGGGAAGGATAGCCACATTACCAGAGACAAAATCCATGGGCATACATGACGTACTCAGGGTTTGCAATGCATTATACATGTAGGGCGATTTTGACATGGCCAGCCATTTCCAATTTTACTGAAGTCAAAAGGTGATTTTTACAGCAAAACAAAAAGATGGCGCAATATGACAGACTGCATTGAAAGCCAAGAGAAATTGTTTTTAATTTATAATCTAAATCGTAGAGAAATATAGTAGCAAAGTGGCGACTAGACCAGAACTTTTAGTCGCCAAGGATGTTAGTCGCATTTGCGACCATATCAATCGCAATTTCGAGACCTAACAATGCAAGCTTTTTTCACACATTTGTGTAGTCATTTCAATGAAATATTGTCTTTTGCCTAAAAAATCTTACCCAAGTTTGTCCAGATGGATTACCTACATGTATAATGTAAATTTAGTTTTTAAGGTGGCTGGACCCAATATTTTTGCATGAGCACCTTCCAACTTTGAACCTCCCATACCTAAACAGATTGATTTCAATTTTCATATCCATTATAACACATGTGTTACATATAGACTGAACTACAATATGGTTATGTTTTTTGGGGAGATCGGATTGAATATCACGTGATAATGACGTCACACTGTTTTAGCTCTGAGTCGAATTTTAGCCCTCAACCGCATTTTCTAGGGAAATGCTCTACGATACCTATACCTTGGGTGTTTGTCTTCCTCTGAGCGGAGTTTTCACAAAAATCTATAAGACGGATTTGGAGATATTTTTGGGACATTTAAATTAAGGATATGATTTATGTGAAAACTAAAGAATGGACTTCCCGTAGCCAAATTAGCTACTTCTGGGATATCTATTTACAAAAAATACCGCTCATTCTATTATCATATGACCCTTATACTTCATGGAAAACTAGAAGAAAGTGCAGTAACGCGATTTCGCAAAAACTGAAAATATATGAATCAAGGTGAACCTCAATGTTGACCTTTTTCACGGTTTTACAGGTACTTTCACGAAAACTACGATCATGTCAAAACTCGTCGATATTTTTTGTTTATTTTTTTTCATGACTGCCACTGATCAATGCACTACACAATCCCCGAATTTTCTTGTTCATTGATAACTTCTAAGGCTGTCTAAAATAAACGCAAAGTTTAGTAAATATTGAAGCGGTGTCATAGACCTTATTCATCAATGGCGGTGGATTAATTATTCTTTTATAGTCATGCTAATCAGCCTCCCTAGCCTCGTTTGAGAGTAAAATTCTTTCGAATTTTGCACATACCAACGGGGCTTTGGGGGCTGATTAGCATGAATATAAAAGAATAATTAATCCACCGCCATTTATGAATTCTTGGTTTGCAACTGACGTCATCGCCACCATGTTGGATGACCATTAACAAAATAATTTTAATTAGCTTTATTGTTCCGGTCATCCAACATGGCCGCCAGGATCTTTGTCATTTAAATCTCTCGGGAATGGTTGCAAACCAGCAATAAGGTCTATGACACCGCTTCAATATTTACTCAACTTTGCGTTTATTTTAGACAGCTTTAGAAGTTATCAATGAACAAGAAATTCAGGGATTGTGTAGTGCATTGATCAGTTGTAGTCATGAAAATAATAAACAAAAACAATCGACGAGTTTTGACATGATCGTAGTTTTCGTGAAAGTACCTGTAAAACCGTGAAAAAGGTAAACATTGAGGTTTCACCTTGATTCATATATTTCAGTTTTGGCGAAATCGCGTTACTGTACTTCCTTCTAGTTTTTCCATGAAGTATAAGGGACATATGATAATATAATGAGCGGTATGTTTTGTAAATAGATATCCCAGAAGTAGCTAATTTGGCTACGGGAAGTCCATTCTTTAGTTTTCACATAAATTATACCTTAATTTAGAGGTCCCAAAATATCTCCAAATCCGTCTTATAGATTTGTGAAACTCCGCTCAGAGGAAGACAAACACCCAAGGTATAGGTATCGTAGAGCATTTCCTAGAAATGCGGTTGAGGGCTAAAATTCGACTCAGAGCTAAAACAGGTGTGACGTCATTATCACGTGATATTCAATCCGATCTCCCCAAAAAACATACCATATTGTAGTTCAGTCTATATGTAACACATGTGTTATAATGGATATGAAATTGAAATCAATCTGTTTAGGTATGGGAGGTTCAAAGTTGGAAGGTGCTCATGCAAAAATATTGGGTCCAGCCACCTTAAAGTGTCATTGAAAAAAAATGTCCAGACATTATGTTCGACCACAGTTGGTGTTTCATCGGCAATTTTGGTCGGCCATTGTCCGATGAACCGACTGTTATTTGCAGCCCTGAAGTATGGGAATTTGTCAGAGGGCTGCTTAATAGAGGTTTTGACTGTACTATGCTTCGATTGGTTCATAAATACTAAATTAAAAATAGCTTATTCAGTGGATAGTGGGGGAGCGACGCGAAAAGATGTGCAAAGCGAGAAGAGTGGCGAGTGAATAATAGGCATGGGGATTTGGGAGAAGGGGCGAATGAACGCCTGTAAACATTTCTTTAAAAAGCTTGTTCCGGTATATACCCTCCGATTGGTCAATTTTGACGTTTCCAGGGTCTCTTTTGGCGGGAAGAAGAGAGACCCTGGGAACGAGGTTGCTTTTCCACACGCATGTATCCAAATGCAAATCGCAACGGCGTGATCTAACCCTGCTGGGCCACCCCTCCTGGTGCTTTCTGCGTATTTTATCGCAGTGATGATTTGTGACTGCTCAGACAAATATATATTTTTTATAATTTTGAAACCTTGTAAAGAAGCTTACAGATAAACAGTAATTTGTAATTGTCCTTCAGTCCCCTGAAGTATATTGCATATGTTTTCTTTTCAGCCTCCTTCCGAGCGCACCAAATCCCCGAGCGGAGACTGAGCCGATGTGACAAAATTGCAAGAAAACAATATATTCACGGGACTGAATACAATATGCTAATCGATGAAAACCAATAGCAATCGACAACAATCGATGAGGCCACGAACATTTTCATGTGATTATCGATTGGTCATCGATTGGCCAATACCAATCAATATCAATTAACTATTGTAATTGTTATCGATTGATATCGATGGATCGATTGGATTTCCGATGATCGATTTCCATCGATTGTTCAGGCCGGGAAACAACACACATAAGACTTCCCGCATACCGATTCCTTCTGCGAAGAACAAAAAGATCGATTCGAGAATCTTCTCTCGACTTGTCACTGGAAAATATGTGTTTGTAATCTTCAAAACTGACTTGGGCTTGGTTGTTTAAATCTTACCACAAATAGTGAACGGAATTTAAAAAGAAAATATATCATCCTGTTGCGCCGTTTCTACGATCATTGTCGAATCATTGGATACCATACAACACATAAAACAGTTGATAGACTGGCGTGAGAATTTTATATTGAAATCGTGTGATGCCAGAACGTCAACAAGGTAACGTAAAGTGATAGAATGCTCGATCAAATGCAAGCATGGCGGTGTAAGAAACATATCCTTTACGTCAGACCACACAAATAAATCAAATAGCCGCGTCCTGTGTCACAATAAATGCAAGAATAAATAAAATATTCAAATCATGCCCCTAGAGAACTCTAAACATATCTTGCATATATAAATAAAATAGGCCAAAGAAAACCTTACTAGCAAAACATCAGTGAAATATCGAAAATAAACAGAGGTGTCAAACCGTATACAAGGTGAAAGCTGGAAACCACACAAGGACCACAGTCGAACAGCTCTAACCTAAATTGCTCTTTAGAAACACACATGAAGCGTAATATTCGGAAGACATTAATTAATTATTTTTTAAATAGAGAACGTAACGGCAAACGTGCATGAACTGTAAGAGTCAGTCGTGTATGTTATTGCCTACAGGTACATGTATTTATAACAGAAAAACACAAAATGCGAATAACAGTGAATAACCGAGTTAACAAAGGTTAACAGAGGTTTATAGGACCACAGTACATGTAGGTGGTCTAAAGTGGGCGGAAAGAGCTTTTAAAAAAATGTTTACAGGCATTCTTTCACGCCCTCTCCTCGCGCTGAAGTGCGACTTTTCCGCGTCTCTCGTCCGCTAACCGAACGCCTGGAACAGGCTATATCTTTTCCTAAAATATAGGCTTTCAACAGTGTTTTCCATAGTGAGCAGTCAGGGGGACTAAGACCTGTGTAATACGGTCTCATATTTGCACTTGTTTTGGTGCGTATTCGTACTCTAAAATGCTACTGTATGTCGTATAATAAGTATAGGAAATCGTATGAACGCGATTGCAATTCGTGATTTATGTGGGCACGAGTGATGTTTTGAAAGTTCTCAAATAGCACTCGCCTAAAGGCTCGTGCAATTTTGAGAACTTTCAAAACATCACGAGTGACCATAAAAAACAAAATTTTGCTGTGGCCGTCACGCTACTCTGCACACACACAAAAAAACCGCTTCACTGGTTTATTTGAACGCGCAGCCAAACCAAGCGTGAAATTTTTGAAAGAATCACAGTACTGTAGTATACTGTAGTTCAGAAAATATTTAAGCATGAACTTCAATGTCATTAAGTGGCAAAAATGTCTCTATCGAGTCTCTACTGTACTTGTCTGGTACCGTTTATCACAATTCCGTATCGCACTCTATAACTTTTTTATGCACTCGTCATTGACCTGCATATTTTGTTGAGTATAATTATAAATATGCTTATAGGCTACATGTACATGCATATAGCGTGCAAACAAATCACACCCTTTAAATGGTTGATACACAGCACCTTGATAATTCTCTACTGGATTCAAGTCATGCTATCCTACAATTTGAAATTTAAAACAAACTTTTAGACCACTGAATGTCGCAGTGAGGCAAAATCATCCTGGCATCATTTGCATCCTTTTCTGAAATACACAACAACCTGTGATGTCCAAAACTTTAAGTATTTTACATTTATCAGTAATTTGATTAAGACCTACATTTGTCACCTCTTTGCAGGATGATAGATTCAAATATTCCAACCCTGTGAGACTGTGAACAAGAGAGAGGATCCCAGCATCTGTAATTCTCCAACTTGACAGCAAGTTTAAGTTCTTTAATCCTGTCAGATGACGTCCAATGTGGTGAAGTCCCAGGTCTGTTATCTTGGGACAATTTGAAAGATCGAGCACTGTAAGCTTGCTAAGGTTGTTAGCAATATGCTGAACACCCTCATCTCCAACACGATAACAATAACTCAGATTTAAACGTTCCAATGTTTTTAACTTCATTACACTAAGAAGGTCGGAGTTCTCCACTCTAGTGCAATATGTTAGATTCAGTTCCAAGAGATTGGGAAAAAACTTATCACATTGTAACCCCTCAAACCAGCCAAGAGGAACAATCGAGTGATCCAGAAGCAGAGTTTTTAAATTCCGTGGTAAACATTGTGCAGGAACGTTTCTCAAGTCACAATAACACAGCCCCAGAGTCTCCAAGCTGGGGCATTTTGTCTTGATTTCTTCTAGCAAAGAAGGCGAAATATTTTCATTCTTTTTCGTGGTTCCAATGAATCCTTTTATCAGCAGCTCCAGGACTGAATCTGACAATCGATTCCTGACAATTTTCCATAATGTTCGTAAAGAAAGCAGCCATGATCGAAGATCTACGACCTTCCACAAGGTTCGATCACAAACAAGATGATACCACAAGCGACACACAGCGGACGACGAGCAAAGAGTTTTCACATCAAGAAACTTGAATACATATAGCATGATATTTGCAGGAAGTTTACATATTGGAGCAGTCTGTATCACATTTTTTGTCGCTTTCTGTCGAGATGTTCGTCTTTTGGCTGTTGTGTGAGACGCCATGTTGGTTTGGTCAGCTGGCGGCAACGCGGGCTCTTACCCCGCCTCTTTGCAAGCCAACCAGCCAACCTCGTTCTCAGGGTCTCAAGAGGAAGGGATACCCTGGAACGAGGGGCGGAACGAGGTGATATTTCGCGGGATCTCCACGGGGGGGTTAGAGCGAGGAGACGGCTAACACTTCAGACTACGGGATCTCGAGCGAGGTGAAACGTCAAACAAAAATACGCCGACAAACCTCATCAATGGGGAAAGTTCATTTTATTATGGAAAGGTGGGGGGGTGTGGGGGGGGGGGGGGGGGGGGATGAAGATGTTGAGGGAGGCCCTGAAAATTATTGGAAGTGAGTGTGTAAAGAGCGGGGGCCGTGAAAAATTATGAACATCACGGGGGAGGGGGAGGGGGGAGGGGGGGTGAGATAAATTGCAAATTTTCCAGCCCATAACCAAAACACAAAATCTTTTTTTCAAATTTGAGCTTTGATGTATTTTTAAATTAGTTGATTTATTTATTTTAGGATTTCTATAATTAAGAAGCGGGGAGAGAGCGGGGCGGCGAGGCATCATGGGCATCGAGCCCGCTTCACAAGAAACTATGGCACTTTTTTTTTTTTTTCATGTCGCTGAAGAAAGGCCTCTAGTTTAGGTCCTCTTCCACACGGTTGACATGCTGTTATGTATAGCTCATCTCGAATCCTCGAATTAAAATTAGCCAGTTAGAGGAATTTGTCCTTTTCTCTTCCCACATTCTTTCTTTCTTTCTGTAGTTGTAGTGTAACGTGCGTAGATGTATTCAGTTTATTGATTACAGTAATAATCGCATTGGAAAAACAAGCAAAGAACAATGTCCGCTACAGGCAGGCGAACAGCAGTTGTTGTTTGCAAAAAATGTGCTATAAATTTTTGTTTGTGTGAACATTAAGAAAGGGAAAAAACCCTTTTTCCACCCCCCTTCTTTCTTCCTTTCCCCCTTCCTTTTTTCTCGCCTTCCCTTTCTCCTTTTTCTCGTTATTTCTTATTTCTTATTCGAGTCCCACCGGTTGTACATGACGGGCAATCTCCGATCATCTGGGCCTCCTGGTCCCATGTAAAAGGATGATGCAATAGAGGTAATTTGTGCTTGGAATGAGCAAATGAAAAAGGCAAATCCGCAATCCGCATATTGGGATTTTTTCTTCTCTTTTCTCTATTCTTTTCTTTCTCTTCTCCGTCTTTCTCTTTTTTCCGTCATTCCTCTCCTTCCTTTTCTCGTTTCTCTCTTTTTTCTCTTCTTTTCTCTTCCTGATGCGCCAAAGTTACGACATACCAAACCCAAAACCACCCCGTGGTTATAAATTGTTTTTGTAAACGTGGATTTAGTGTCCTTGGATGAAGTGGTATTTAAAGGATAAATTAAGGCGATGTTTTCAAAATGGACTATTTGTCCATTAGTTGATATGGGGCTTTAGATATATATTTCAGTTTCTATCTATCCTTCAGTTTTCCTTTCTAGCAACAAAACAGTAATCTTAAATTTAAACCTATGAAGTATGGGAAATAAAGCTTAATTATGCGTGTTGGGTCGGGTTCCTTCAGTGGTCGGTGAAAAAAGGTTTTAAAAAAAAAATTTAAAAAAAAAAACATTCAACAAACATCATTCACGGACATCTTCTTCCTACAAGGGATGAAATAATTGACTCAAATGACTTTCTGCTCTAGTGAGAAAATCAAAAATGAAAAATGTGTGCATAAGAAAAAAGTGATTACTTTTTTAATAATATAACTAATCATTATTTTTCTCAATACTAAATCTGGTGAAGCTGAGGCATTCTTAAAGTTAACCTATGAAGTTTCAGGAATAAAAGGCTTATTAAATCGTCTTTTCCTACAAGAGATGAATACTTCAAATACTTGCGGTTGTGGTATATTCAAAAATATGTGCATAAGAACATCGATTCTTTTTAATACTAATCTGTGAAGACTGATCATGTATGTGCTGATGCAGAGTTTCAGAATGTAGTTGGATAACAAAACAAACGTCGTCTTTCTTACTTCAGCAGAAATGAAACTTGATGACTTGAAATTGACACAAGGAGCAGAGGAGTCGAATTGCGTTACTGCGTTTATTCGATCTTGTTATTGTTTTCTCTTTGTCGTCCCAGCGGGTACTTAATGATCGAATAATGGAGTAAACGCAATACACCGCGTATAAAGTCGAATAGATCGACTCACAAAGGTCATCGTATAAAGCATATAAATCGAAACTCGAAAAAGTCCAATTTTGATCCTCTACTGCCTGTGGAAAATATTGAAAATGTTTACATACGGTAGCTTCCTGGATCTCAGTCTTTACATATAGGATGGAAACGAATTTCAAAAAAGCACCACACACGACATAAACTTTGTTGAATCATAGAAATCAAGATTACTCTTTAATCAGTAGTAGTGGACAAAGTCATCTTGAAGGATGGACTGTGATCTGTCGTGAGCTTGTCACAAAGTTCCCTTTTGTTGTTTGAATCGCGAAGTGAGCTATCAAAATAATCATTGATAAAAAACAACTGTTTTTATCAACTGCCACGTATTTGAGTTGTATTTTAACTAATCAATCATTTTTTGTTCAATTTATTACAGCGGCCGATGCCCTATATGGGCATCGAGCCGCTTCAAGAAATGTGGACGGGTTTTTTTTTCAGGTAGACTTAGGCCCTACCTAATTAAACGAACGATAAAAACTCGGTCCCAAAAACATAACAGTTTTTCTTACACAATTAGAGCCACAGCATATATGTCATTCTAATTTATTTTCACGTTGAGCGAAAACACATCTCGTGCCCTTGTTGATTATTGATGCAATTGACATTAGCTAAAGTTTTTCTACACAGTAAACTTGACCTAAGATCAAACTTACGCTAGCCAAAATATTGCATCACCCAGTCACGTTTTTCGTCACGCAGGTTCGAAGTTTGACTCTTAGATTTGGCGGGAGGAAACCTCAGGAGTAAACTGACCGAGGGGGTGGAGCGGTGCATTGTTCTTTCTCCCCTCAAGGTGACAAAATTGGCCCGGGTGGGTTCTCCCAAAAAATTGGGGTGGGGGTGTGCCGCTGGGCTATAACAACCTCTAATTTTGCGAACCTGTTCCAGGACTAAGGGCCTGTTTACATGGAGGGAGGGTGACCCGGGTTCCCGGGTCACCCTCCCCCCCATGTAAAACAGGCCATAAATGTTGAAAAAAGGATACCCTATTCCGGACGACATCTTAACGATTTTAGTTCTAACCCAAAGGCTAAACTACTAAGCAGCACTGCGAGTTGTAGTTGTAAAGCTTTTTTACCACTCCTACGCGTTTCTTTTCGATCTGACTACTTTCATCTACCCTATGCCAGAGTATCAATTACCGATCTTCATGCCAACTCCTGGGGAAACTGATACCATGATACCCAAAATGACTTTTGGTCTACCCTGTTCCAGGACCAAAATGCTCAAAAAACATACCCTGTCCAGCTGCACTTCCTATATAGCGAAAATAAGGGAGTGGCCCCCCCCCCCCCCCGGGAAATCGGCCGCTTGTAATCTCTTTCAGGGGTCTTGTTATTAATTTGCAGGGCCACACTGACAAAAACCGCTGCGGCGAGTGGGCTCCCTGAATAAATAATTATTATTATTATTTTATATCTCAAGTGACTTCACAAACGCTTGTCGTGTCTCAGGAATGCAGGAAATACCATTTTAGAGGGTAAAATTAAAAAAAATTCCGAGGGAAAATACCCCGTACCCCCTAGAAGCTCGTGCCAAGTTAAAAAGGAGCTACAAACCTTTCTTTCCTGTATCCGCCGCGTACTTGCTTTTTTCCCCCCCCCCCGACTGCTGAGAATTTGTACAAATGAGTTCACTACGGGGGAAAACAAAGGTGATGACAGCAAATAATCAGTTATATAATGTTTCTGGTTATGGAAGCGTGTGATTCTGTGTGCTGTTGGGGAAGGGGGGGGGGGGGGGGGGGGGAGGGTCTGCGCTCTTGAAATTTCAGTGGAACACTGGTTGGAGGGCTAATTTGAAAGTAGTATAGTATAGTGGGGGTATGGGATCATTTTTTTAAATGATCTCATAATCGCCCAAACTATTATGCTACTTTCCAGCTGTTGGAATCAGCTGTCGGAATCAAAATATTGGAATCAGCTGTCGGAATCAGCTGTTGGAATCAGCTGTCGGGATTCAAATATGGAATCAGCTGTCGGACATCAGCTGGTGGAATCAAATTAGAATCAAATATGGGAATCAAATATGGAATCTAAATATGCGAATCAAAAATGGGAATGGAAATCGAAAAAACCAAGGACCTAGGTCTGGCACAAAACCTAGGATCAAAACCTAGCGACCTACAATGCTATGCAGAAATACTTGAGACAATCTCATGATTTCTCGCCTTTTTTAAAACAATATTGATTTTTTATGTTTGACATCCCCTTCCCCCCTATCAATGTTGTTTTCACGTCAAATTTACGTTCCAATTTTTCGGTTACAAACAATTGTAATGGGGGGAGCGGGTGTCAAAAGAAATAACTTAAACACCTCAAGGGGGGAAAAAAATAGAAAGGCAAAGAAGATCGTTTTTTACGAGGAGTGTCTCAACCATTTTAGCATAGCATTGTCTGATACTAGGTTAATGCCAATTTCTTTCTTCCGTACTAGTGAGCGGACATTTTGGTATTCATCTTTACTCTTCAAGAGAGGAGTATATGAAGGCAGGGTTTTTTTAAGCAATGCGACTGTTTTACCTATCGCCATTATCATTGCTCAACATTGTTCCCCGTCGAAGCGAAAACCGGATCTATGGCGCATCCCCGCATTTGCTTAAACTCTGCGAATAGACATACGGCTAAGTCCGATTACAATGATTTAACATTTTATCGGCATCAAGCCTGTCCTGTAGAAGTTATCTTTTGTTCTGTAAATCACCGCGGGATATATTTTAAATTTCGCAATCTATTGTTACCAATATGATCTTGTTTAATTTGTTTTGTTTTTTGAACTGATCAGTGTCTTGTTCGTTCTCAAAAGAACTCAAAGTAACATTTTCTTTGGTCTTTCAATCCTAATGAAGTGTGGTTTGCACGCCATATCTTTAGATTTTATCGGACTGCTTACACTGGCCTACTTTCTTTTATCTCCAGATCCTGGCGTGACATTGAGCTCGAAATGAAACTCGAGACGATCTACACGGTCTACGGTCTACACCATTTAAATAACAATAATATCTTAATTTCTTACTATTATTCTCTGTAGAATCGTGTAGATGTAGACCGTCGCTATTTCTTTCTATTTACTGATTGCAACCCGCTAACTATCTTATTCAATTCCAAACATCGAACATAGTACTATCAGATCAATTTATCGGGTTAAAATTTATTTTTCAGTGAGGAAAAGCGGACATTTTCGGGTCTCGTATCGATGCCAGATTTAATTCCATTCATGTGACGTCACAGCACGCGAGCTATAAACGGCCATCATAAGACATCTTTTCACTCTTGAAATGTTCCATAGGAAAGCTAGTTTTCGAGCTTAAATGAACTCTAAACAATCGATTTGTTTATCCAAGTGTGTATTTTGAAATTGTCCTGCTCGTTGTCTACTGTGTTGAAAGGAAAGGAAAGGTGTTTTCGGACATGTACTGATCTAGGTTAATGCCAATTTCTTCCGTACTGAGCGACATTTGGTATTCATCTTTACTCTTCAGAGAGGATATATGAAGGCAGTTTTTTTAAGCAATGCGACTGTTTCCTTCGATCATTGCTCACTTTGGCGAAGCGAAAACCGGCTCTTATGCGCATCCCCGCATTTGCTTAAACTCGCGAATAGACATACGGCTAAGTCCGATTACAATCGATTTAACATTTTATCGGCATCAAGCCTGTCCGGTAGAAGTTATCTTTTGTTCTGTAAATCACCGCGGGATATATTTTAAATTTCGCAATCTATTGTTACCAATATGATCTTGTTAATTTGTTTTTGTTTTTGAACTGATCAGTGTCTTGTTCGTTCTCAAAAGAACTCAAAAAGTACATTTTCTTTGGTCTTTCAATCCTAATGAAGTGTGGTTTGCACGCCATATCTTTAGATTTTATCGGACTGCTTACACTGGCCTACTTCTTTTATCTCCAGATCCTGGCGTGACATTGAGCTCGAAATGAAACTCGAGACGATCTACACGGTCTACGGTCTACACCATTTAAAATAACAATAATATCTTAATTTCTTACTATTATTCTCTGTAGACCGTGTAGATGTAGACCGTCGCTATTTCTTTCTATTTACTGATTGCAACCCGCTAATATCTTATTCAATTCCAAACATCGAACATAGTACTATCAGATCAATTTATCGGGTTAAAATTTATTTTCAGTGAGGAAAAGCGACATTTTCGGGTCTCGTAATCGATGCCAGATTTAATTCCATTCATGTGACGTCACAGCACGCGAGCTATAAACGGCCATCATAAGACATCTTTTCACTCTTGAAATGTTCCATAGGAAAGCTAGTTTTCGAGCTTAAATGAACTCTAAAACAATCGATTTTGTTTATCCAAGTGTGTATTTTGAAATTGTCCTGCTCGTTGTCTAACTGTGTTGAAAGGGAAAGGAAAGTGTGTTTTTCGCGACAATGTCTGATCTAGGTTAATTGCCAATTTCTTCCGTACTGAGGGGGCGACCATTTCGGGATTCATACTTTACTCTTCAGAGAGGATATATGCAGGCAAGTTTTTTTAAGCAATGCGACTGTTTCCTTCGCATTCATTGCTCACTTTGGCGTGAGCGAAAACCGGCTCTATGCGCATCCCGCATTTGCTTAAACTATGACGAATAGACATACGGCTAAGTCGATTACAATGATTTAACATTTTATCGGCCACCAGCCTGTTCCTGTAGAAGTCTAGCTTAACTTGTTCTGTAAATCACCGCGCGGATATTATTTAAATTTCGCAATCTATTGTTACCAATATGATCTTGTTTAATTTGTTTTTGTTTTTGAACTGATCAGTGTCTTGTTCGTACTCAAAAGGCAACTCAAAGTAACATTTTCTTTGGTCTTTCAATCCTAAGGAAGTGTGGTTTGCCACGCCATATCTTTAGATTTTATCGGACTGCTT
>MU825447.1:5118-27618 GCA_029204205.1 Desmophyllum pertusum | reverse complement strand
CAAACTTGTCCGCAAGTGCGACTTGGGTCTAACAAAAATAAAGGGAATGTAAAGCTAACAATTAACACACTTGTGACATAAGCATAAGCGCAAGCAACATACGCAGACGCAGTACCGTGTTGATCATTAGTGCCTTTTCTTAGAACAAATGCTGCTAATGAATCAACACGTTACTGCGTCTGCGTATGTTGCTTGCGCTTATGCTTGTCACAAGTGTGAACCAGGCTTTAATGAGGGTTTATCCCACCCTAGCTATGTGTAATGTATAGGGTTAGGGTTCATAGAAGGGGGTTCCTAAACCTAACCCTATAATTAAACAATAGAGTGTTTCTGTCGAGGAACTATCGGCTGATAGTTGTATGCGGAAATTTTATGTTCTAAAAACAAATATTAGCCCGTAACGAAGTTTGAGGGCTTATATGCTAGTTTTTTAGAACATAAAATTTCCAAGGACAACTCAGACCGATAGTTTCCGAGACAAAAGACTCTATTGTCGTTATTGTTATCCCCCGGGGGGGGGGGGGGGGTACTGAACAAAGTTTTATACGGGGAGGCTCCGCCCCAAGGTCCAAACCCTCAAAGATATCAAAGAATTCAAACTAGTCACAACATGTCACAACACCTCACAACATTGCTGAGAGGGGTGGCCAAACGGTCTCAACATCGGCTCACAACAAATGTTGAGAGAGAATGTTCTCACAAATGTTGTGACCGTTTGATCGGGCCTTTAAGAACGTGATTTGGCGAGTAAAGTACGCTTTAACTTTGTTGTGGGACTATTAAAACTAGGGTAAAAAAAAGTAGCCAAAAAACTTTTCTAGGATGGATACCCATGATTTACGTATTCAGTGGAAAAACTTGCAAAAAAAGAACTCGACAGGAGCCTGTACGGATTAAAAAAATCATAGCGCGTGGAATTGAACCTGGTTTGCATGGTCCATACCTGATGGAATGCGTGTTTTCACCTGCGCACTTCGCCCTTGGGTCATAATAAGGGAGAAAAAACTCGGTCCATAACTTAACATGTAAGGTACGGAGCGCGCACTCGTTTTTTATAGACAAGTCTATGATTAGTGATAATTTGTTATAATCCATCCGCGATTGACTCGAAGGTGTTACAGGATGAATAATCCGTCACAACAGAACCCACGCTCATTATATAACTCTTTCCCGGCGTACAAGAATCTGTACTGACAGTTGTAATACATTAATTCTCCGGCATAATAAATTTACTCAGACTCTGATGCAGACTCATCTTTCCTGGTATAATATAAATTAATAAGAGTTGAGCTTTGTGACTCAGGAAAAAAATATTTGAAATCAATCCAAAAGCTTTCGTCTACGTCTGTGGACTTGTTCACTTGGACATTGAACGCGTATACGGGAGTGAGACTAGGGCACAGTTCTCCGTTGAATTCGGCTCTCCAACAGATTGTTCCATACGGGCGGTAGATTGTATCTTCCTCCGTCTGCATTGAGGGAAGCCGGTTTGTTGTTGTAGGTGTAATACATTAACTCTGAGGTGAATAATGATGATGAACTTTGGCATCGTCTCCCACAACTGTAACACCGCCATGTTGCTCCACCTCCACTTTAGTCACGTAAACCACTAAATTTCTCCGTGACTGAAAGAAAAAATATCGGTTAGTGTTAAAAAATAGGAGAAAAATAGGGAGAAGAGAAAAACGCAGAAAACATTTAGTTTCGGACAAGACTGAATATGGTATCTATTAAAGGGACACTGTCCTGATTTTAGCATGATTTTGGGAAGCTCAGAAACATATCTAGATCATAGGAAGTTGAACAATAATGGTTTGATTCTGTAGAATAGCACTCGACAAATAACAAAACGACAGCGAGGATGGAAATGGATTGGCAATATGGATTTTTGAAAAAACGTCAGGATGTCAGTTTTTCAAAGTTTCAAATTTGGCTCGGAAATCTTTGAATTTTTGCAAAACTTTTGTTGCAGTATGGAATTTCTTGAAGAAATTGCTTTTTATCATTTAGTTAGAGTTTATTACGTTCTTATTTCATAGATTTAGGGACCATTTCATGCATTTATAACAGTTTTGAGTAAATACGCCGGGACAGTCTACCTTTAACAGAAACGCAACAGTGTCGTTTTGGTAGAAGGAAAGTTACTTTTTTCCGTAAAACTCCCCAACCAAGCAGTTCTAAAGGATTGTCACCCAATACCCTCATTACCCTCAATTACCCTCATTGCTCTCAGTTACCCTAATTACTCTCAGTTACCCTAATTACTCTCAGTTACCCTCATTACTCTCAGTTTCCCTCATTACTCTCAGTTACCCTCATTACCCTGAGCTGTAGTTACCCTCATTACCATCAGTTACCCTCATTACCCTCAGTTACTCTCAGTTACCCTCGTTACTCTCAGTTGCCCTCATTACCCTAATTACTCTCAGTTACCCTCATTACCCTCAGTTAACCTCATTACTCTGAGTTACCCTCATTACTCTCAGTTGCCCTCATTACCCTAATTACTCTCAGTTACCCTCATTACCCTCAGTTACCCTCATTACCCTGAGCTGTAGTTACCCTAATTACCATCAGTTACCCTCATTACCCTCAGTTACTCTCAGTTACCCTCATTACTCTCAGTTGCCCTCATTACCCTAATTACTCTCAGTTACCCTCATTACCCTCAGTTAACCTCATTACACTCAGTCACCCTCATTACCCTCAGTTACCCTCATTACTCTCAGTTACCCTCAGTCACCCTCATTACCCTCAGTTACCCTCATTACTCTCAGTTGCCCTCATTATCCTCAGTTACCCTCAGTTAACCTCATTACTCTCAGTTACCCTCATTACTCTCAGTTGCCCTCATTACCCTCAGTTAACCTCATTACTCTCAGTTACCCTCATTACTCTCAGTTGCCCTCATTACTCTCAGTTACCCTCATTACCCTCAGTTACCCTCATTACTCTCAGTTACCCTCATTACTCTCAGTTTTGCCCTCATTACCCTCAGTTACCCTCATTACCCTCAGTTACCCTCATTACCCTCAGTTACCCTCATTACTCTCAGTTGCCCTCATTACCCTCAGTTACCCTCATTACCCTCAGTTACCCTCATTACTCTCAGTTGCCCTCATTACCCTCAGTTACCCTCATTACCCTCAGTTACCCTCATTACTCTCAGTTGCCCTCATTACCCTCAGTTGCCCTCATTACTCTCAGTTGCCCTCATTACTCTCAGTTACCCTCATTACCCTCAGTTAACCTCATTACTCTCAGTTACCGTCAGTTACCCTCAGTTACTCTCAGTTACCCTCAGTTAACCTCATTACTCTCAGTCACCCTCATTACTCTCAGTTACCCTCAGTTACCCTCATTACCCTCAGTTAACCTCATTACCCTCAGTTAACCTCATTACTCTCAGTTACCGTCAGTTCTCTGCTGTAAATTAGTAGAAAAATGAATCTTACTCACCAAATTGTTTTGACTTGAACAAGAGAACTTTGAAAAGAGTACTTGGATAGAATACTTGTAAAATGCTGATAAAGAAAACAAAAGTGATGATTAGTGAATTGCTTTGAAAGCAGCTCCTCAGTCACCCTCATTACCCTCAGTTACCCTCAGTTACCCTCTTTACTCTCAGTTACCCTCATTACTCTCAGTTACACTCAGTCACCCTCAGTTACCCTCGTTACTCTCAGTTACCCTCAGTTACCCTCGTTACTCTCAGTTACCCTCAGTTACCCTCATTACTCTCAGTTACACTCAGTCACCCTCAGTTACTCTCAGTCACCCTCATTACCCTCAGTCACCCTCAGTTACCCTCAGTTACCCTCATTACTCTCAGTTACACTCAGTCACCCTCAGTTACCCTCGTTACTCTCAGTTACCCTCATTACTCTCAGTTACCCTCATTACCCTCAGTTACCCTCAGTCACCCTCAGTTACCCTCAGTTACCCTCAGTTACCCTCAGTCACCCTCATTACCCTCAGTTACCCTCAGTCACCCTCAGTTACCCTCAGTCACCCTCATTACCCTCAGTTACCCTCAGTCACCCTCAGTTACCCTCATTACTCTCAGTTACCCTCAGTCACCCTCATTACCCTCAGTTACCCTCTTTACTCTCAGTTACCCTCATTACCCTCAGTTACCCTCAGTCACCCTCATTACCCTCAGTTACCCTCAGTCACCCTCATTACCCTCAGTTACCCTCATTACTCTCAGTTACCCTCAGTCACCCTCATTACCCTCAGTTACCCTCTTTACTCTCAGTTACCCTCATTACCCTCAGTTACCCTCAGTCACCCTCATTACCCTCAGTTACACTCAGTCACCCTCATTACCCTCAGTTACCCTCATTACTCTCAGTTACCCTCAGTCACCCTCATTACCCTCAGTTACCCTCATTACTCTCAGTTACCCTCATTACCCTCAGTTACCCTCTTTACTCTCAGTTACCCTCATTACCCTCAGTTACCCTCAGTCACCCTCAGTTACCCTCTTTACTCTCAGTTACCCTCATTACCCTCAGTTACCCTCAGTCACCCTCATTACCCTCAGTTACCCTCAGTCACCCTCAGTTACCCTCTTTACTCTCAGTTACCCTCATTACCCTCAGTTACCCTCAGTCACCCTCATTACCCTCAGTTACCCTCAGTTACCCTAATTACTCTCAGTTACCCTCATTACCCTCAGTTACCCTCATTACCCTCAGTGCTCTCAGTTACCCTCTTTACTCTCAGTCACTCTCATTAACCTCAGTTACCCTCAGTTACCCTCTTTACTCTCAGTTACTCTCATTACTCTCAGTTACCCTCTTTACTCTCAGTTACCCTCATTACTCTCAGTTACCCTCATTACCCTCAGTTACCCTCTTTACTCTCAGTTACCCTCTTTACTCTCAGTTACTCTCATTACCCTCAGTTACCCTCTTTACTCTCAGTTACCCTCATTACTCTCAGTTACCCTCTTTACTCTCAGTTACCCTCATTACTCTCAGTTACTCTCATTACCCTCAGTTACCCTCTTTACTCTCAGTTACCCTCATTACTCTCAGTTATTACTCAGTCACCCTCATTACTCTCATTACCCTCATTTACCCTCATTACTCTCAGTTACCCTCATTACCCTCATTACTCTCAGTTACCCTCAGTTCTCTGATGTAAATTAGTAGAAAAATGAATCTTACTCACCAAATTGTTTTGACTTGGAACAAGAGAACTTTGAAAAGAGTACTTGGATAGAATACTTGTAAAATGCTGATAAAGAAAACAAAAGTGATGATTAGTGAATTGCTTGAAAGCAGCTCCTCAGTCCACCCTCATTACCTCAGTTACCCTCTTTACTCTCAGTTACACTCAGTCACCCTCATTACCCTCAGTTACCCTCAGTCACCCTCATTACTCTCAGCAGGCTTTTAAGCCAGAATTTGTAAAGTGGGCGTCCTGGAGGCATGTCCCCCAAAACATTTGTTAAAGGTTTGGTGCATTTTTCATCATTTTCTCCCAGGATTGGGCGTCCACAGGACACCTGGACGCCCTTCTGGCTAAAAGCTTGACTCTCAGTTACCCTCAGTTACCCTCATTACTCTCAGTTACCCCCATTACCCTCATTACTCTCAGTTACCCTCATTACTCTCAGTTACCCTCATTACAATCAGTTACCTTCATTATCATTAGTTACCCTCATTACTCTCAGTTTACCCTCGTTACCACTCAATTATCCTCATTACTCTCAGTTACCCCCATTACCCTCGTTACCCCCATTACCCTCATTACTTTCACTTACCCTCATTACTCTCAGTTACCCTCATTACCCTCGTTACCCTCATTACCCTCAGTTAACTCTCAGTTACCCTCATTACCCTCATTACTCTCATTACTCTCATTACTCTCAGTTACCCTCATTACTCTCAGTTACCCTCATTACTCTCAGGTACCCTCATTACTCTCAGTTACCCTCATTACTTTCATTACCCTCAGTTACCCTCATTACTCTCAGTTACCTTCAGTTACCCTCATTACTCTCAGTTACCCTCATTACTCTCAGGTACCCTCATTACTCTCAGTTACCCTCATTAGCTTTTATTACCCTCAGTACCCTCATTACTCTCAGTTACCTTCAGTTACCCTCATTACTCTCAGTTACCCTTTATTACTCTCAGTTACCCTCAGTTTACCCTCATTACTCTCATTACCCTCATTACTCTCAGTTACCCTCATTACTCTATTAGAGTCGATAATGAAAATACATCTAAAATAATAGGTAAATATATTAATTTGATGTTTCAAAAAAGGAAAGAGATCCTCAATTCATAATCAAGGTAATTAGTATAATTTATTGTCTAAGATTTTATTAATTGTCATTTATTCTTTGTATTAGTTAATGTTCAAAACCTTTATTGTAACTAAACCAATACCTCCCTTTGGAGAGTAAGGCACAATAAAGATAATACTATTACTATTACTATTACTATTACTCCTCAGTTACTCTCATTACCCTCATTACTCTCAGTTACCCTCATTACTCTCAGTTACCCTCATTACTCTCATTACCCTCAGTTACCCTCATTACTCTCAGTTCTCTCAGTTACCCTCATTACTCTCATTACCCTCATTGCTCTCAGTACCCTCATTACTCTCAGTTACTCTCAGTTACCCTCATTACTCTCAAGTACCCTCAGTTACCCTCATTACTCTCAGTTACCCTCAGTTACCCTCATTACTCTCAGTACCCTCAGTTACCCTCATTACTCTCAGTTACCCTCATTACTCTCAGTTACCCTCATTACTCTCATTACCCTCAGTTACCCTCATTACTCTCATTACCCTCAGTTACCCTCATTATTCTCAGTTTACCCTCATTACTCTCAGTTACTCTCATTACCCTCAGTTACCCTCATTACTCTCAGTACCCTCAGTTACCCTCATTACTCTCAGTTACCCTCATTACTCTCAGTTACCCTCATTACTCTCATTACCCTCAGTTACCCTCATTACTCTCATTACCCTCAGTTACCCTCATTACTCTCAGTTACCTTCATTACTCTCAGTTACCCTCATTACTCTCAGTTTACCCTCAGTTACCCTCATTACTCTCATTACCCTCAGTTACCCTCATTACTCTCAGTTACCCTCATTACTCTCAGTTACCCTCATTACTCTCATTACCCTCAGTTACCCTCATTACTCTCAGTTACCCTCATTACTCTCAGTTACTCTCATTACCCTCAGTTACCCTCATTACTCTCAGTTACTCTCATTACCCTCATTACTCTCAGTTACCCTCATTACTCTCAGTTACCCTCATTACTCTCAGTTACTCTCATAACCCTCAGTTACCCTCATTACTCTCAGTTACTCTCATTACCCTCAGTTACCCTCATTACTCTCAGTTACCCTCATTACTCTCAGTTACTCTCATTACCCTCAGTTACCCTCATTACTCTCAGTTACTCTCATTACCTCATTACTCTCAGTTACCCTCATTACTCTCAGTTACCCTCATTACTCTCAGTTACTCTCATTACCCTCAGTTACCCTCATTACTCTCAGTTACTCTCAGTTACCCTCATTACTCTCATTACCCTCATTACTCTCAGTTACCCTCATTACTCTCATTACCCTCGTTACCCTCAGTTACCCTCATTACTCTCAGTTACCCCTCATTACTCTCAGTTACCCTCATTACCCTCATTACTCTCATTACCCTCAGTTACCCTCATTACTCTCATTACCCTCAGTTACCCTCATTACTCTCAGTTACCCTCATTACTCTCGGTTACCCTCATTACTCTCGGTTACCCTCATTACTCTCGGTTACCCTCATTACTCTCAGTTACCCTCATTTCTCTCAGTTACCCTCATTACCCTCAGTTACCCTCATTACCCTCATTACTCTCATTACCCTCATTATCCTCAGTTACCCTCATTACTCTCAGTTACCCTCATTACTCTCAGTTACCCTCATTACTCTCATTACCCTCATTACCCTCAGTTACCCTCATTACTCTCAGTTACCCTCATTACTCTCAGTTACTCTCATTACCCTCAGTTACCCTCATTACTCTCATTACCCTCATTACTCTCAGTTACCCTCATTACCCTCATCGAGCAACATAATGTCTTAAATCCAGAACAGTTGGAATTAGACCAAACGCTAGAACTACGGATAGTTTATTTATTTTCCAACAACTCCTCCATAAATACACTAAACAGCATAAGAAACTTTATGTTGGTTTCATTGACTATGAGAAAGCTTTCGATAGCGTATGGCAGTCTGGCATGATTCATAAATTACACAAATACGGGAATTCAAGGAAAATTATTGCATGTCATTAAGTCCATGTATTCGTCAATTAGGAGTTGTGTTAAAATTAATCAAAAACACAACCACAGAACTATTTTCATGTAACAAAGGCATAAGGCAAGGTGATGGTTTAAGCCCAGTTTTATTTTCTTTATTTATTAATGATTTACCGCAATATTTTAGAGAGAATAAATGTCCAGGGGTATTGTTAGGAAATCAATCTCTAAACTGCTTAATGTATGCAGATGATTTGTTAGTAATTAGCCCTTCTCCAGAAGGATTGCAACAATCGCTTGATGTAATTCATAAACACGCACAGGAATGGAAGCTCAAAAGTAAACACCAAAAATCGAACATAATCATATTTAGTGGTAACGGACAAAACAAAAACAAGATAAATTTCAAATATGAAAACGAAACTTTACAAATTGTCGACAAACAAACGTATTTAGGTATAGAAATGACGTCATCCGGTCGTTACACCTACGCAAGAGAAATTCTAAGCAAAAAAGCCACTAAAGTTCTCTCGATAATTAAACGATCCCTTTCTAACACTGATTCAGCAACAATTGAAACAAGAACCAAACTTTTCAATGCCCTTGTTAAACCTGTGCTACTTTATGGATGCGAAATTTGGGGACCTGAACTATTATCATACAAAACACATTTTGATAAAAGTACAATTGAACAAGTTCACATTAAGTTTTGTAAACAAACATTAAGTGTCCCATGGTATACAGAGAACATTGCCTTGCAGGGCAGAGCTTGGGCGATACCCTTTAAGTATTGATATAAAAGCCTCAATCTTCAGCTACTGCAAAGATTGAGGCATTCTTGCAACAACGTTTTATTAAGTGAAGCATTTCAATATGCAACAAAATATACCCCTTTCTTCGATGTACTAATTAGCGAAGAGTAGTACTAGGAGGTATCCAAGTTAAAGAACCAGTAACCCAACAACACATCAAGAATGCACGATTAACTATAAAAAAAAACCCTCAGGAATCATATTTTCAAAACTGGCTTGAAACCCAGAACAGCTCATCAACAACTTCAAGAGAAAAATTTACACATAAAGAAGTTAAAAGGAATTACCAATTTGAAAAATTACTTGACAATAGTTACAAAACCCAGCACACAGAATAAGCCTGACAAGGCTTAGATTAGGATGCCATGCATTACGCATACAAACTGGAAAATATGAAAATAGTGGAACATTAATTCCAGTAGAAGAGCGAACATGTTTGATATGCAAAGAAAATGTCATAGAACACGAACAGCATTTCTTGATGTATTGCCAGGGGTATACTGCCATAAGACGTGAACTACATTCCCTCATTTCAAACACGATGCAAATTACGTAAGATTAAATGATAACGATAAAACTAAATATTTACTTAGAGTCGATAATGAAAATTACATCTAAAATAATAGGTAAATATATTAATTTGATGTTTCCCCAAAAAGGAAAGAGATCCTCAATTCATAATCAAGGTAATTAGTATAATTTATTGTCTAAGATTTTATTAATTGTCATTTATTCTTTGTATTAGTTAATGTTCAAACCTTTATTGTAACTAAACCAATACCTCCCTTTGGAGAGTAAGGCGCAATAAAGATATACTATTACTATTACTATTACCCTCATTACCCTCAATTACCCTCATTACTCTCAGTTTAACCTCATTACTTTCAGTTACCCTCATGACCACAGACCTGTCGATATGTTTTGAACATTTTCATGAAAAATTTTCATTGGAAAAAGTTGATGACCGCGGACCTGTCGATATTTTTGTAAAATTTTCATGACCCCGGATGTGTCGATATTTTTGGAAAATTTTCATGACCCCGGACCTGTCAATATTTTTGGAAAATTTTCATGACCGCGGACCTGTCGATATTTTTGGAAAAATTTTCATGACCACGGACCTGTCGATATTTTTGGAAAAATTTGATGACCGTGGATCTGTTGAAAGGTATCATCACTCCAAAACTTGATCGAGCCACCTTAAGATAGCTTAACAGCACAAGCAGTCCCCACTCGTTTGAATAGTTGAGCGAGCGCGAAGCGTGGGCGAGATGGAGTTATTCCCGCGATATTTGCCTTTCGCTTTTTTATCCTCAGTTGAAACACGTTTCGTTTTAAATCTCTCTCCGATCAAACTGTTGTTTTAGCCTGCGAATATAGCCGACTTCCATCGCATGCCGCATGCAGCGTCCCATGAGAAGGTAGTCTGCGATTTAAAGCCAGAAATTCCATACTGATGACTTAAATCTGTCCAGATCTGGCCAGGAGCACTGTTTGGTTCGCTCACTAATTTGCATAATATTTGTAAAATGATAACACTTCATTAAAAAAAAACGGATGTTGTTGCAGACTGAGGTAACTAAAGTAGACCCGTTTATATATAATGTCTCATTTCAAACACGATGGGGAAGGTAAAACTAAGACTGTTTATATAAACAAAACTAAACAACGTCAAAAAAATACAGAAAGGTGAAGCAAACTGCAACCGTCAATGATATCCATTCAAATTTCTTGTCACTGAATTTTATGGGTTTTTCTTTTTGACAAAAGGCAGTCGCGACAGCTAAGGAGTACAGCTAAGAGAAATATAAATTATGGAACCGTCCGAGCCGTTATTATGAACAGTTACGGAATAAAGAGATTCCTGATTTTGTAGTGAAGCGGTCCACTATAAAACGTGTCCAAGAATTGTTCGCGTTTATCAATAAATATTCCTCCGGTAGCAATGAGATCAAATGAAAAAACGTTACACTAATTAAGTGAGACCCAAATATATTCCAAAAATCCAATTAGTGGTTTAACCCATTGACACCCAGGCTTTTTCCAAAAAACGGCAATCTAACATTCCAGATGCCCTATCTCAACAGTTAATGTCAAACTGTCTAAAACTTAGTTTTAAAACACAGGCAACTAACATCCCCTTCTACGTAGAAGCAACGAATTCAATATTTTCCTTGGGCATGTGCAGAAATCAAAATTTTGACATAGTTTTTGAGTTTAAAAAACACACCTGACTTTAGGCTTTTCTTTTCCTTTTTATTTTTTTTGCCGTTCTTGCTCTCCTTTTTCTCTTATTTTATTTTGTGGTTTTGTTGGCCTTTCAGTCGCCTTTGTTCGCGTTGAAAAAGTTTTAACCTAAACGTTGGGAAAAGGGAATTTTTTTTACAAAGAGTGTCAATGGTAGTGAAGGTCGTGGTTTTTTTGGTGATTTTGGAGGAAAAATCCAAGTTGTTTTTGTGTGTATCTCTGGTCCAATTTAACGTTTCGTGCTCGTTTAGGCATGCTTTGTTAGACATTTTCCAACTCTACCCATTGATTATCAAAGACATCTTCTGGCGTGAAAAGTGATGACGTCACAAGTGGTACAAGTTTCGTGGTCTCCTCTTGGCCAGTTATGGCCGGTATGGGTGTCAAAGTGTTAACATCATCAGCATGGAATTTCTGGCTGTAAATCGCAGGCGACCTTCTCGCGGGATGCTGCATGCAGCGTGCGACGGAAGTCGGCTGTATTCGCAGGTTACTGTTGTTTTGAATTGGTAATGAATGGCTTCACTTCCGATTTATTGACGGCTTACTTCACTTCTGTCACCAGTATGTTTACGGTCGACATCGAATGAAAATTTGGTATTATGTTTCATCCCTTGTCGTTATTTCTTCTCGGCACTTCGTGCCTCGCTCGGAAAGCTTACGCCCATTGGGCAACGACCGGAGAGCGACTGACTATCCGCTGGGACGAAGAAACGAAAACAACAAGATCAAATAACGCAGTAACGCAACACGCCACGTATAAAGCAAACAAATCGAAACTCACAAAGGTCACGTATAAAGCATATAGATCGAAACTCGCAAAAGTCAAATTTAGCTTCTCTGCTCCCTGTGGTTCTACCTGAGTCGAGAAAACGGAAGTTGAAAAACTGGAAAATTTAGAGACGTTTGTATGGACTGGGGGTATACGCCATACCTCAGTCATATAAAACGTCTCTAAATTTTCTAGTTTTGAATGTTTTGAATGAATGAATGAATAACTTTATTTCTGTGTCAAATAATCTAGCGTATGGGAAACCCTACGCTTCCGTTTTCTCCACTCAGGTAGAACCTGACCTAACGAAACTCCGTACGATTACCAAACAAGAGGTGGTCTTTCAGGTGCTGGTATTGATTTTCCGCTCCGTTTAATATGAATTTGCGGCGGCCATTTTGGAGAAAGGTTTTTAACAGCAGATTAACGGGATTTTAAATGTACAATTATTAGCTTACCTTCGTCTCCCATGTAAATGTCTACAAAATGCCATTTTTCCTTGCTTCCTGACGACAGTACTGCGACATAAGCTTAATACATCCCTTTATTAAATTTGTCAGTGTTTTTGTCTTCTGAGAATACATCCTCGTCGTTCCCATCTCACAGCAATAAAGGTGAAAGTTCAGGTCGTAATATAAACAACACGGTAGCGTGATGACTTGAAGCATTCGCAAATGTCCGCGCGTTATTAATAAGCTTGCTGTGTTCAGATTTTTGTTTTCTCAGCGCCATCGACCGCCATCTTGCCTCCCAAAATATTGAGGTAGGCCTAAGTACTAGTTTGAATTCTCGTACCCAGATTCCACGGTCTTCACGGGAGATTTCAACCCACCACGTAAAGACGAAGAGTAAAAGAGAGCGCGGTCAAAATTCGCCTGATACTCAGGTTAAGTCATCAGAGAATGAGGGGCGATTTGAATAACGGCAACTTACCGTATTTACATATCAGCAAAAAACTAGTTCTTGTCATATTTTTTCCCCGCAAAATACGGTACCCTAAAAGGTACCGGAATAACTCTAACGGTAGACATTTTAAGATTTTTTAACACCCTAAGTGGTACCAAACTACGAATTTTAACCCTAAAAGGTACGACTATCACCCCCGTCACTTTTATATGGAAGTCCCCCCCCCTCCCCCACACCCGGGTTGTTATATTTATTTTTCGATCTGAAATTCGCGACACATCGAATAAGATTTTCGATTTTATCTCCCTTGTTCCACTGGAACCTTTTTTCCATCTTGTTTAAAAACACAGGAGCGATTTTACAATACCCGGCAACTTATTTACATACCGGCTGCACATGAAAATAAAAACAAAAGGACCATTCTTATTCAATGACATCATGAGCTATAGGAAACGTGGGTTTTGACTAAATAAAAGCAACTTACTTACAAAGAAGTAGTTCTTTGTCTTTAATTGCCATCTCACGCCGACTCTACGCTTTGGTAACCAAGCTTTTATTGAAATCGGAGGCCCGGATGCTAAGCTGGTCTAATTTGATTTTTGACTAACGGTAAAAATGTGATTTTTTTATTAGCATGTGAACCACAAGCTTTAGCACCGAATGTAGAGTCGGCTGAGATGGCAATTAAAGACAAAGAACTACTTCTTTGTAAGTAAGTTGCTTTTATTTAACCCACGTTTCCTATAGCTCATGATGACATGCAAATACGTTGCCGTAATGGATTTTTTCAGCCTGTTTTGGCCGGGCTGAAAATTCCAGCCCGGTTTCTCAACGGGGCTGGAATTTTCAGCCCGGGTTGAATTCGCCATGTAATCACCCCCTAGAAGATATGCAATGTGCTAGAGTTTGGCTCGGCAAACTTGTTTCAATATTAGAGTCGTCCTCATAACAGCTCGAAACTGCGCGCGGACTATTCAAAGGAATGAAACACCAAGAAACAAAATGCCCAACGAAATGAAAACTGTTTTGTAATAGCCTGCATAGCAAGCTCACTGGAGGGGGGCCGGGGAGTTAAAGAAGGGAAAGAAAGAAAGAAAGGAAAGAAAGAAAGAAAGAAAGAAAGAAAGAAAAGAAAGAAAGAAAAGAAAGAAAGAAAGAAAGAAAGAAAGAAAAGAAAGAAAGAAAGAAAGAGAAAGAAAGAAAGAAAGAAAGAAAGAAAGAAAGAAAGAAAAGAAAGAAAGAAAGAAAGAAAGAAAGACAAAGAAAGAAGAAAGAAAGAAAAAAGAAGAAAAGAAAGAAAGAAAGAAGAAGAAAGAAAGAAAGAAAGAAAAGAAAGAAAGAAAGAAAGAAAGAAAGAAAGAAAGAAAGAAAGAAGAAAGAAAGAAAGAAGAGAAAGAAAGAAAGAAGAAAGAAAGAAAGAAAGAAAGAAAGAAAGAAAGAGAAGAAAGAAAGAAAGAAAGAAAGAAAGAAAAAAGAAAGAAAGAAAGAAAGAAGAAGAAAGAAAGAAAGAAAGAAAGAAAGAAAGAAGAAGAAGGAAGGAAGGAAAGAAGAAAGAAAGAAAGAAAGAAAGAAAAGAAAGAAAAGAAAGAAAGAAAGAAAAGAAAGAAAGAAAAGAAAGAAGAAAGAAAGAAAGAAAGAAAGAAAGAAAGAAAGAAAGAAAGTGACGACCTTTATTACAAAACTGGTCGCAAATCAGTCCATATAATTATGTAATGCTGATCATCATATACAAAAAGAACAGTGCAAAATTTGGGCCAGGGAGATCATCAACTTATCAACTTGCCGTTTAAAAGGACTTTACCGGCGGTTGAGTTCGGTCTGCGACGCAGGCTAGGAAACTGCGGTTGAGTTCGCCTGCGACGGAGGCTAGGAAACTGCTGTTGATAAGTCAGGTATGAGCTGGCATTTTGCTGTACATGTGGTGGTGATAACTGAGAAGCTTACATGTTCACAGAGATCCTAATCTATGCATTTGGGACTTTGCTCCCTTCAGGCAGGTCGAACCACTGGTTTGGTAAAGGATAGAGACCTGATGAAGTACAGCCTCTGTCCTTCAAGTTGGGGGGGTAGTTAATTGGCTAATGATATGTTCCCTTTACCCTTTCACTCCCACAGTGCAAAAATGAAATTTCAGATTTTTCCCTCAATTTTGAGCTGTAGTACTCTCATAGATTGTAAAAGCAGTGGTACTCTTGGGAGTGAAAGGGTTAAATAAAAAATGATTATGGAGCCTCAATGCTCGAATTAACCATATCTTGGAGCCATTGCTCACCTCGCTTAGGAAATTTTGATTACCACCCCCCCCCCCCCCCCCCCCCCACCACATGTAAACATCATGGCTTTCCGTTCTCTGAACATCACTTTACTTGATGTCGTATAATATTTTAAAATTTTAAAATAAAATTATTTAAAATGAAGAATGGCAACATAACATTTCTTATATGAAAATATTTTATTAACAAAAAATGTGGAAAGAGTGTTTTGAAAGTCAGAGTTGGATGATCTAAACTATACATGAACGAATCTACACTAGGATTATAAGCCTTTTAATGTGAGCAGAAGCATGTGAAAAGAGTTTAATCGGGATGACCAATTTTGCGTACACACGCACGAAACCACATCCAGAATGAAGTCCATATTATAAAGTGTAAACACATGTGGAAGCATGCAAGGATTTCAAAGGCACCAGAGGAAAGTGGTCATGATTCTCCCGTGATCACTATTGAAGTAAACAGTAACTATCGAAAACTAGAATGAAGAGACAGCGGAGATCATGGCGGCTACCATGCAACGGCAATGCGTGTGTGACAAACCACGGCAACAAGGAGAATAAAGAGACACAGTGTAGCTTGAGTTCAAACTTGCTGTACTGACATGTCACATGAACTGCAAGATCTACCAACAGCCGGAATAATGCGTAAACGAATGGTGAGAACTAATAATGAAGTTAAAATCTACCACTATAGGCAGGTGATCACAGTGTCCTTTGACACACACATCGCATCAATTATTTTTGGTCCCGGTGTATTATACACCTTCTAAACACGGTTTACTTGTAAAATAACATTACCACATTTATGTTGGCCATTTTAAAGTCAGGTTAGACCACGAGTTAAACCCATGTTTAAATATTCGGCTCTAAGTTGTTAGCATGATCTGGCCTAAGTTAAAGGGGAACACTTGTCCGGCCGGCGTATTTGCTCAAAACCTGCGTCTATAACACGACGATGAAATAGGTCCCTAAATCCTATGTAATAAAGAACTTAGTCAAACCTCTAAAACTAAATGATAAAAAGTAAATTTCTTCAAGAAAACATTCCATACTGCCCCAACAAAATTTTGACCCAAAAATTTCAAGATTTCCGAGACAAATTGGACAACTTTGAAAAACTGACATCCTGTGACGTTTTTTCAAAAACCATTATTTGCAATCCTCTCACACACATTCCATCCTCTAGACTGTCGTTTGTCATCCTCACTTCTTAATGGGTTCCTGTCATTTGTCGAGTGCTATTCTGCAGAATCAAACCATTCAGATGTTCAACTTGCTACATGACTCTGAAGGATATGTTTCCGGAGCTTCCCAAAATCATCGCTAAATATTACCAGGACACGTGTCCGCTGACAAGTCTATTCATTATTTGGTCAGTATATTCATGCCAGTTCCCTGGAGGTAAAATGTGGTACTCTGTACTAATATCACCTACTTTCACATAACTATCATCAAGCTATACTTGTCCTATTAATAGTATCCCGGTCTGGCCACTACATCAGTCACGGCTACGCCGTCATCCCCTGCCTCGACACCCTAGCCACTATCGTGGAGAAATGTTTTTTTCAATATCTGTTTTTTAACAGTCCTACAAGTGAACTTATTTCATTTTAATTCACCTCTTACCTATATAATTTCCTACATATCTGTATTTTGTAACACGCATGCCCATCCAATGGAACTTCATAGTCTCTGAAACGTAGAAAATTAAATCAATCTAGACTCTTGCTTCTTGTCCACAGTATCCATAATTATTGATAAACTATCATCTGAACTTCATTCATTTCAGTGCCACTTTTCAGTCCTCTTCCTCCAGTTTTTGGTTTTTTTTTTTACAAATTCCCCCCTCTATTATATATATTTAGTGTGTCCATATGTTGGTTCCACTTGTGCTGATAACCTTCGCTACACTTTTGAACGAGGTGTTTGTTCCCTGTCCTCGTTGTCAAATAAATATATTTAACAAAGAATTGTTTAAACTATCTATTTGCCGGTTCAATAGAAAGAAAATCCTCTTCAACCCAGGAAAAAGTTCAAAAGACACGTCTAACAATTACTAACACACCTTACACTTGTTACCTGTTGTTGACAACACATTACACAACCAACAACAACAATAACAACAAAAAAATAAATCGAAATGTATGCCATGATGGTGAGTAAAGGTAGGTACCGCTGGTGTACGTGGGTCGTCTCCACCCGGTCGAACGTGACTGCGTGGCAGTCGGTCCTGCTGCGGTCGCACTCTTGGTCCGCGTGGTCCCCCCCCGGTCACACGGTGGCTCGGATCCTCGTGGTCGTCGGTGTTTAAAGCGGGCCCCCCAGGTGGTACGGTCCTAGTCGCAGCACGTGACCACACCGTGGTCTGGCTGGTTGGTGCTGTGCTCGCAGGGGCCTGAAAGTGCTCACCCGCGTAACTGGGGAAGGACGACCACGACGATGGTGAACAGGTGGTGGCTCGGTGGTGTGCGTGGTGGATCGAGGACGAGATGTTGTTTGCCTATTGTCGTTGCGTTGCCCTGTCGCCGTTGCCCCGTCTGCTGTTCCCTGTCTCGCCGTTGCCCTCCGTTCGTTGCCTAACCAACTAATAAAGAAGCAATAGTTTAGATTCCACATTATACGCTTGCCACTATTGCTAGTGGATATCATATTGATTCAACACATAGGGAGGATCGAGCCCACCCCACGCACACGATACGTGCAGAACCCCCTCACATAACAAGGAGTTGAACAGGAAGGTATGGCGACTCATCAAATTTCGACATGAAAAAACGACCCATGTCTGCCGTCGACCCCCCGAGCGCCAACAAAGACAGAAAGCTCGACCGGCTTTGTATTGTGCGTTTCGAAAGATCGACAACAACTAAAACGAAACACACAGAATACAATTCGCGGGGCCCCCTTCCTTTACGCATCCAGAACAAGTTTGGAGGCAAACTAATAGCTCTCAACGCTAAACTGGAACAATCTGAACAAAAATGACAGTTGCAAAATAATAACGTTTCACTGAAGATCCCTTTGTCAACAAAGAAGTTCTTGAAATCCTGTTGAAAATCTAGGTCAGAGAAGACGTTACACATTGATGCAAGAATCGGGTTTAAGACAGAAAACGATCACATATTTTGTTATCACCCTCAGTATGGTACAAAACTCCACACTATAAGAATATAACTGAAACACAGACACACTCTTCCTATAAAGACCTGCTTAACACACCTCCCTCACCCCCGCGCCACTGTCTCTCCCCAACTACACACATGGTTTCCAGCCCGAGGCCCGTCCCCCTCGCCAGCAGAGTCTCCTTTTCCACTACCCCATGCCTCGCAGACCCCTCTGTCCTCCACGTCCCACACACAGAAGCACTAAACAGTAATGATCCAGACCCACCCATCAAATTGTATCTGCACCACAAATAACCGCCAACAGTCTTCACAGTCCCACCTTTTCCCAACAAGACCTCCCCCCTCACATGCACCACTCCTCCCCAGCATATCCGCTGTCCGCAAGCAATTACCTCCTACTCTCGTGATAATTCTTCCCCCACACCACCGCAGACCAATCTTCGACCCCGTCCCCAGCACAACGCCTCCCCCCGAACCCCGATACAAGCATACTTTATCCCACCCCCCCAGCCCTCCCTCTTCAAGCTTCACGTTGATCAAGTACGTTCAAACCCAATCCACCCAGACCACCCCCCCATACAGCGGTCGAAATCCGTTCAACAACTGCGGTTTCATTCTCTCCGTTAGTCCCCGCCCACATGCTTCCCAAATCCCCTTCTCAACACCACACACTCAGCTCCACATGTGTTCCGGTCTGCCCATCGCACCCCCTCTCGTTGCCAACAAGAACTATGTCCCGTTCTCCCTCACAATTACCTCTACAAACATCCACACGATACACTACGACGTCTAAAACAAAAATGGACCGGACAATCCGCCCACCCTCGTTCACCACTCTCCTCTCTGGGGAACACCGTCCCTCCTTCTCCCTGTTCGCCCCATTGCCTTGTCGAATCGCCCTTGCCCCTGCCCGGCCTACCGTTCCACTGGATTTCCCCTACCCCCCTCCCACCCGAAACACACTACCTAACACTGCAAGCATTGTGCGACAGCCCCCGCTACAAAGATTACACGTACCCCCGCGCCCCCCACACGCACAACCCCGGTGCCCCACCCCGGGGTCTACTCGCCCCACCCACCTCTAACATATCCATATACCTATCAAACTATTATATATGAAGCCCCTGAAACCTATTCAATAATAATAGTCACTGTTCCTGACCTGTAAAGCTTCCCGAGCGACCTCCTCCGAAAAACCGTTATACACACAATGAAAAATTACTAATAATACCTATATATTATATATACACTATATATATGATATCATATATACCTAACAGCTATATATATATAATAATATATATATATATACGCACCTATAGACTATACCACTATATATATAATGAGAGTTCTCTAGACTACTACTACTATATATAGACATATATATATATTCCGACTAGTGCAAAGATTTGGTATGCTCCATGTTAATAACAACAAAAAAAAAATTGGGGATTGCCTATTGGAAGATCAGGCCATCCAATGTCGATCTAGCACAGATGACAATATTATATATAGACTGTCCCCTGTTTTTCCAGTTTCTCGCGCACTCCTGTACCTAAGCATAACGATCAGATGTTTAGATGTTTAGCATTTTTTCCGGGGGGCTCCGGCGACCAAAACCAAAACTTTTATTAAAATCCTTGACCGTGGCACAGCAAATTTCAATCTTCTAAAGAGGTGCCAATTTACTTGGGACCACAATGGAATTGCCTTAATCGCATGGAGATACTGTTCACATCCGTAAAACGGAATGAACACACAATCGCCGGATAATCAGCGACCTTATTCACGCCCCGCGACAAACCCCGCGTTGTTTGATAATTGTCGGACTCAGCCCGTTTTTGTAATTCATACTTTTAAAGCCTAAGTTTAGTTCTGATCGACACCACTGCCCACACCCATCAATCGCCAAACTGCAACTATCTCCACACACTCTGTTCTCTTGTGAGCCATAAATTTAAACTAACTCGACACAAATTCAATTCGTTCTATTTTCAAACTTGAAAAAACAGATGCCAGAGGTTGATCTCGAACACCCGTCGTCTTTTTATCGCTATATTTCTTATGAAACATGGAAATCAGTCTTCCGTTTTTGTCTTCCCTGGGCATGTAGCCCCAACCTCTTCCCCCAGGGTCTCGTCTCTCATCTCACCCACCCTGCGTCCCAGAAGACTAGGCCCTCCCCCCGACCGCGGACAAGGAGCGGTGGCCACATGAAGCACCCTCTGGGAACGAGGGCTTCGGCGCCACTTGCTCCGCTTCAATTTGGTGCTCATCGGATTTTACTTTAAACATCATGAAGACTTTGCCTGTGCCATTCAGACCACCGTTCGCAGTCTTTGGTTGGTTACAAGAATTTCACCGGTTCCACCATTCTGAATCATCACCTCAAGCTTCCCTCTAATAGTTCCCACCCCCCGGTTGGTCGTGATAAGCCAAGCAGTGAGTGCATTCTGCTCAATAACAGCCACGTTTGAACCAATCCTTTCCTGCCGCTCACTTGATACATAAAATTACGGGCTGGCTAAACTAGGGGCACCTACCGGTAGATAAAATACAATAATGCTATAGCCCTGATGTCAGTAAAATACAGTAGCACAAACTAAGCAAAGCCGTACGCACCCACGTGCTAAACACACCCTATCCTTCATGTCATAACAAGAAAAGAACATTTCACACTCCGTACAAAAAATAAGCCCCAGAACGTAATGCACCCGCGGCTAAAATATACTTTGTTAACAAAGCTTTCCATGACCAGCTTTTAACGTTAGTGGATACCGGATAATTAAATCATGCCAGTGAACCAAACGGCCAACACTCAGTACTCTTTCGAAAGGAAGTATTTCAACTAACACCAGTCATGACACCTCCTACCTTGATGAAAGCGCTGACTGTTTAAAGGCCCGATACCAGCACACTCTGTGCTTCCTACAACTTTGAATTTACATATTTATATGTCCAAGTATTACGTCAATTACATGAACAATCACTAAAATAAAACCAACAAACCTCCCGCCAGGGCGGACCGATGCTACTGTATTACAACAAGGTAAACAATAAGCGTCGACATAAACAAATTATAATAAATGACAGAAACTTTCCGCCGGTAATAAATATTTGAATCAAAACATATGTGAAACATGCTGCAACCTGCAAAATGCAAAATTTGTTAAATCTCCAGAGAAAACAAATGGCCGCTGGGAATGTTGTTTGTCCCAGGCCCAGGACTAACGGCATATACGGCCTTTGAAGTTTTCGACAGTTTCGCAAAAATTTGTCCACGAATCGCCAACAATCCAAGAAAGGGTCGCACTTGTTTCTGCACAAATCTCAAAACGGTCACACGTGTCACGCGGGCCAACTCACTAGGACTGCGGACTTTTTGTTTTTATTACTTTACACTCCTTTCCTTTTAGGACATGTTGTTCCTCCTGAAAACAACGTAGGTCGCACTCCGCTCACTTTGCGATAATTGACGCTTAAAATTTAAAGAGAAATAAATGTTACCCTAAAACTTTGGTTTTTTTTTCATTTCCACCCAACTGCGTCGCCCGACCTCTGGGGTTTTCCTTCTAACAAAAAAATCAAAGGCAATGTAAAGCTACACAATTAACACACACTTGTGAACAATAAGCATAAGGCAAGCCCAACATACCAAGACGCCAAGTACACCGTCTCGTTGATCATTAGTGCATTTTCTCCCCTATAGGGGGGAACACATCCATGTGCTATATGCATCAACACTGTTACGCGTCACTGCGTATGTCTGCTCTGCGCTCTTGCTTCGTCACAAGGTGTGAACCAGGCTTAATGAGGGTCGTATCCCACAACCCTACTATGGGAAATGTATAGGGTCCTTTATGGTAAATGGGTAACTAGCAAGTGGGTGTAACTAAAACCCTAACCCTGATATTTAAAACAATAGAGTCGGGTTCTGCTCGCAGGAACATATCCGGAAGTTGACTCAGTTGTCATCATGCGGAAAAATTTTATGTCTTAAAAAACAAATAATTAGCCCGCAACGAAGTTTGAGGGCCCTATACGTCAGATTTTTTAGACACATAATAATTTCCTCCCCCC
>MU825446.1:412860-458723 GCA_029204205.1 Desmophyllum pertusum | reverse complement strand
TTTTAGTTTTCTTTTGACACTATATGTTTTACCTCTACAGTACCAGTCCAATGTAAGTTGGACAGTCTCGACTCGAAAACATTGATCCTCGATCCGTCAAAGTGTTCGCAGTATCGGGGGGAAAGTTTCGAGGATTGAGGATTGAGGATCAAGTTTCTGAGTGACTTGAACGGAATTTGTTCAAGACTGAAGTGAATCAGAATAGGGATTTTGAGGAAACGAGTTATTTACTCGAAAAAGAACAATAACCAAGAACAATAGTTGTACGCGCAAGGCTTTTTATTCACGCAATCAAGTGGTATTTCAGTACTTTTTTCCCAACATCCAAATTGTTGGTCGGGAGGGAAACTCAAATTAAAAGTCTTCAATACGCTGACCTACATTCGCAGTTCCAAAGTAAAAATGGAAAATTGAATCGTAGGCTGCCTGCGCACAAAAAATGCTATTTTCTGAGAATTTCGGCACTGCATATGTCTCGCATATATAAATAGACGTGTGAAATTTGCATATAGGGCACGATGCGTAAAAACTGAAATCTTTTTGAATCAAAACCTCAAAAGAATCACATGATATGTGGTTATAATTCACGATAGTCAAACGAATAACACCATTACTGCCAAATTACTTTTAGTTTTTCTTTCCATCAATTTTTATGCGTAGATTAAAATCTTTGCCCAAAAATGTATTAAATAAACCCAAAATAAACACATGATCGCCAACTATGTTCGTCCTGGTTTGAGTTTTATTTTAAAGTAAGCTGCTTTTCGTGAAATAAAAAGTTATTATTTTATTTCAATCTTTGGTTTCTATTAACGGAAACCGACTATGCATTAAAAATGTTTTAGAAGGAAATTTCCCTCGACCTAGCTTCACACGCATGTAATAGCGCTGCGCGCCATTAATGAAAATAGATCACATCACCTTAGAACCCCACATGACTGAGACAAAAATTGTAGACTCTACTGTAGGCTAAAGGTTTTGTATGAATGCGATGTATTCTAGACAAGAAAAAAAGGCGAAAAAGACAATAGTTGTGGCCTTAGACTTTTGATAGGCTTGAATAATGGTAGATACCAAACACTGTTTCTGTTAGTAGTGTAAAACAGATTCAAGGGATCAATAAAAAATGGCCTCAAAAATTGATAAATTATACGAAGATCTGGCAATGATGTCTTGATTCCCACTCAGCCAGGCGCTCGGCAAAACTACTCAGGACGCCGTGAAATTTTAGCGGCGGAGCGACTTGCCATGAGAATACAGAGTTCTAAACGTATTTTGAAGAATACTACATGTATGTTCGCTTCAATCTACCCATTCAGGTCCTGGAAAGAAGGTTGATTGCACAGAAATTCCCTGAATTTGATGGCACAAGCAAAGTGGCCATCTGCTCTGACGAATGATAACCCGGTCGGAAGATAGATATTTTATGCTATTGTCGCCTTCCCAATGGCAATGGTATATTCAGAAATACCGTTACAGTTTGGATGACTTGGATTGTGATAAAGCCGTTTGTCATCCCCATAATTATAACAGACTGCAGCTATAGATTTTTCAGTCCCAGGGTTCAGTCTTATAATTTGTGTAATGAAATTGACCGCGCTTTGTCTGGCCGTCACGGCAAGGCGGACTGATTGGACTAGTGTTTTCTTATTATGTGATTTTCTTTTCCTGGCATGATAGGTTAGTCAGCAACATGGTTTCAGCTCTGCTGTGTTGCCACGATGAAGGCCTCCTAGGACTGTGTGAATCTCCTGAATTCTTGTACAAATGAATATTTTCTTATCAGTAATCGGGTCTATAATAATTCATTATACAATATAAAATGTAGGGAATGCGTATTAAACATCGCATTATACTGCTACTGTTTGACAATTAAACCTTTGTTTTAAACCAACATTTTTAGCTGTTTCTAAAGTCACATATTTTTAGGTTTTCTCTCGAATCTTAGTCAGGCAGGACCTAACGATTGGCTAAATATGGCACCAGAGTGCTCGCGCAACCCCATTTTGCCATTACTTTGATCATTACTAGAAATCGGTTTCATTGTCTGAGTCACACCGGGGGTCAAAATTTTGTGACGTCTCTCGCACGCTATTAAAATATGCAGAGCCGCCGGAGTGCAATGTTGAGGAACTCTGGCGAGGGTATCGTCAAGTTCTATTAAAACAAACATAGTATTCTGTCACGCATTGAAAAACCATTGCAAAGTCATTTCGCTTTCCATGAATGTAAAACTTCCTTGTAAAGTTCTATGAACTGAATGAAGAGGTATGAATAATTTATCATGATTATTTTCACTGAAGAACTAAGTGGCCAAAGTGTGTTTTCGTGAGCCGGTGGGCGAACAATAAAAGATAACTTCCTTTTCCGGCTGAGAGGGTGATGTCAAAGCAGTATAAGTGCAGCCTTTTCCCGACGACTAGTCGTGTGAAAACTTAATCGAGCGATAAGCTCTTTGGGTTTTCTCAACTCGAAACTCGAAGCACTCGACTCGAGTTCAACTTCGAGTTCAAGTCGTTCGAGTTTCGAGTGACTGTCAACTTACATTTGAACGGTACTGTACATGTATTTGATCTGGAAGGACTTGAAAACCATTTTACTTGGACAGACTGAGTTCTTGACGGTAACACTAAACAGGCAGTGATCATCAATGCTAATCACTGAATGTTTGGTGCAGACTCTTTATATTGAACTCTTGTCTTACATGATGTTACCCGATGAGGCAGAGACACACTTCTCTTTCTGCGCACGACGAGAAGGAACCTCTGTATGCAGCCGCTTTATTTCCTATTGTGCATGCGTGAACTATACGTCAGTATAGGTACTCGCACTGTGTTTGGACAAGATCAGCACATGCTAATTGTATGTGTAAGCTTTTGAATTTCTTTGCATATGTACTGAGTTAACTTGGCAATTTTCCCTGGCAATTTCTCTGGCAATGGTTAATTCTTAGTAAAATAGATGATTATTGTTTATGCTGATTAAGCAAGTTTGTAGAAGTTTTTGAACATCTGACGCATATAAGTGGCCCATATGCATGATCAAGCACGCACACTTAAGTTTTAAACCGGTTCACTCCGCCCCCCGCCTTTTATTATCTCCATGGGTGGGACGGGCGGTTCTGATAGTGTGTGAAGAGGGTTATTGCTTCCCCACAAGACACTCTACGGGATCTGCGAGTGGTCCGCTGAGTTTCTTCGAACACCAGGCCACAACCATCATCCAACCCCAAGTACACGACAGGCATCACAGTCCAACTACACGCAAGAGGCGTCATGTCAGTACTGTATATACCGACCACTTTCACAACCAAAGGTCGCCAAACACCTCCTACCCCTGACCAACCCTGTGCGCATGAGAAATTGAGATGCCTGTTCTCATCATCGCCGCCCATCTTCACGCAGCTTCTACTATCCAACTATCGTTTTTATCCTCCACCTCCCCGGCCCACGCATTCAAATACTTGCATACTCCACTAATACCCTTCTCTGTGTGTGCAAAGCTCTCTTGAGATAACGCTCACAGCACCCTCACAAAGTCAAAACTCCCCCACTTCTTCTAATATAAATGTTCTCTTGTGTTCACACCACCATATGATATGATGATGTCAATATCATTCTCTCTTTTCCCCCCCCGGTGTAGGCATTACGTCTCTCAGTCTGCCCCATGTTCCCGGCGCCAAGAAATTATTTTATTTCTCTTAAGGAAAGGGTTAACCACCAGGGTATGGGAGGCCATGGCCTTACCTCACCATGGTCTACCCCATTGCCAAGGCCATGTGGCCTACCCACGTTTTGTCCCTACCCACAAAGATGGCCGTCACCAAATGTTTCTAGAAAATCGATATCTACTCGGATTTACTCGGATATTAGAATCAGCTATTTCATTGGTTGTTGTTTGATGGTAGACCCAATCTGATTGGTGTAAAATACATGGGCATACATACACCACATGAAAACAATGCCCATCGTCTTGGCTATGAGATATTTTTTTAGAAAATAAATAACTCAATAAATGATCGAAAGAAGGGTGAGATAATTATGGCAAGCAATTGAGTAACACTCTCCACTTCCTATCTGTGGTTTAATTTTCGTGAACGTTTAACGCGAAAATTAAAAGACCTTAAAAGGCATTAGGGTGACCAAGTAATTATTTTGACTCGTCACACAATCTCTCCTCCTCGTTGGAAGGATAGACAATAGACTGCGTGACGACCCAACTTTTTATACTACAAAATGGAATCCCGATTCACGCTCGAACCCCCAAGGGAAACGAAAAATAGTTCTAGAAATCGGGAGTTCGAAATATCGGGGGTAAAATTACAGTGAACAAATCCATGGGAAACGACTTTTGGTTCGAGTTATCTGGGGTTTTGACAAATCGAGGGTTCGAGAGATCGGGATTCCACTGTAGTGTAGTTGTAGGTTTTCGCTTGCCAAGTTTCCTAATCTTACACTAATTGTCTAATGTCTATCGGATGTCTATCCTAGCGAAATTCAGGCCGAAACTCTCGTCAACTACAACTGCAGATCGAGTGCTGGAAATCATGACAAACACAACATTTATTATTTATATTTCGCGAGTGCGAATTCGAAGTTGTTTGAGGTTGTACGTTTATCCCGGGGTTTATCGCATATAGCAATATTTTACTGCATATTTAATTCGTGGGCATTCGTTCGACACACAAACATAGAAACTCGAGTAAGAAAACCTCAATAGATGTGTGAAGTATCAAAGCTTCTTACCTTTAGAGATCTTCAGCTGTCGAGCTATCTTTCCCAGAGAAAGCGGAAGTTACTTCGGTTTGTAAAGGATCACGGGAAAGCATTCACACAATTTGTGAACCAGGGGAAGGGAGGGTGGGGTAATCAAAAGCCTGTTTTGAACATAAAACATTTCGCCACTAAAACTTGCCAAAAGACTCAGTTTCTTTCATTCAGTAGCCCTCAAGCAAAGTTACGGGTAGATAGATGTGCAAAGAAGCTATCTTCAACTAATAACGTTTATCACTGAACGTGATAGAAATCCTATACGTTCCCAGGAGACGTTCCATAATCAGGTGCCGATAATCTTTCTTGGCTAATTTATTCAGAGTATATGCACTATTTCATACCTTCAGAGCAGAGAACATTTTAGCAATTGTAGTCGTGAGGCTAATTTTTACTTCAAATTGCAGAACGCAATTTTAGTGTGACTCGCGTGACAACGCTCGCGCACGGCAAAGCCGTCACGCAAGTCACATTAGACTGTTCACAGTAGACTGTTCACAGCCTCTCTATTTTCTCGACGCTAACAGCGAGCGCGAGCGAGCGGAAGCGAGCGCGAGGGGGTGGGGGGTGGGGAGCGGGCGAACGAGAAAAGAGCTATTTTTCTCCTTCCCCGCCCCTACCCCCACGCTCGCGCTTCGCGCTCAGTTCCAGTTCGCTCGCAGCTACAACGATCTGAGAAAATAGAGAGGCTGTGAACAGTCTAAAGTCACATTTACAGGGGTAATAAGGGTATTTCGGGAATACTTTTACCAGGAAATGGAGATTGAATCAGGCCACGAACTTCTTTTTGGGTATCTTCCCACATTCTCTTGAAACGTCATTGTGACCCAGGATTTTATGAAAGGGGAGGGGTTGTAATTGTGAGTGCCTAGGATAGGGGTACCCAAACTGCATGTAAACAGGACTCAAGACATGTTGAATATTCCCAGCTTATATTTCATCCAAGTGTTTTCTCTCTCGACAGACACAAGCCACTAGACCGATGCCTACAAACTATCACCGTTAACTTTCTGAGGACAATGAGGATCAAGACTGGATAGGGGCGACAATCCGCGTCACAATTTAATTATTGAGACACCATCCCGCTTTCTCCTGTTTCATGTCTCGTACTAGCAGCTAGTGTTCTCTACTCTTTGAATAATAGGTTTCCGTCCATTTAATTTTTTAGAAAAATAAGTTTTAAGATCGTAACAAATGACTTAGAATATATAATATCGTGACATAGTAATAAAAAAAGTAATAAAATCGTAACTTCCCTGAAATGATTCACTAAGGCTATACTATACGCTGGCCATTCTTTAAATCCTTGAATGACAAACAACTGATAAGATTCGAATAAGATGTCACGGCCACGTCAGCTTAGTCTCTTGTCACGAGACTAAAGCCTGGTTTCCATATGATCGCAACGATCGCAACGATCGCAGTCGCAACGATCGCTGCGATCATATGGAAATCAGGCATAAGAGATCGAGAGAATAAGCCGCTTGTGATGAATCGATATCGAAGATTGTTCGACCGGCCTGATGTACAATCATGCTACTGTACAAATACTCATGCCAGTCACACCATCCTTATCGCCATGACGATATCTTACGTTACTAAGCAACCACCCTGAATTCGACTCCAGGCTCAGTGACTGTTCTCTCTGATGAGATTTAGACCTAAAGATTGGCGACTTGCTTACACGAGTGGAAATGGTTAACTTTGTATTACTGCTAATGAACAAGAGAGGATGTTCCTCATGTTCCGTTCCTCATGATAAGTTCTTGAAATCAGTTAACATTTTTGTGCTAACACTGTGAAAGTTATTTTTATTTCAGTTCTTCTGATCGAGGCTCCGGCATGCCGTCACTCACACTGACCAATCACCAATCACGGGTAGCTCTTAAAATAGCCCTGCTATGGGCTGGAAATTAAAACTAGTTGTTTAAAAATATATATCATTGGAAGAGACAAATGGATGGGGGGATCATCCTCTCTTGTTATGATCATTCCCGGCCTGCTCCAATCAAATTGTCCGTTAACTCGTGTCAGTAGTTTATGCTGCAGATTAAACATGTACATTATTACGACTCTGGGAAATCCTTTTTTCTAATGCTATCCATTTTCTTTGTCTTCCAGTCAGTATCTTAGTAAGCGTATTTCTAGGCCTTATGTATGATGACGTCAGCTGCTCAAAATTCACCACCAAGCCTCGTTTACACGAAATTCTTCTCAAACTCTAACATGTGCATAGTGTTTGCACGTGGGTATTCTTTTCATCTTTGATGCTTTGGGAATTCGCTCATAATAAATTTACAAGTGTGGACTTCAAAAGCGAGGCTCGGTGGTGCAATTAGCTAGTCTCAGGAAATAAGCATGCATAAGGCGATTAACTTACAACGCAACTAGACTTTCAATGAAAAAAAAACTAGACTCGCGGCGGGGAAGAATGGATAAGGTAGATCTATGTCTTATATTGTAGTCTCTCAGAGTGCGGCCATCTTCAAGTTCTGTTACCAAATATAGTGTGTTGCTGGTCAGCTGGAATTCCTACCTCGTCCGTAATTTTCCTTTTTACATTCTTAATGGTATCTTCCGGTACAACGTTTAATCTGGTCTTCTCACTCCGCGTCACCTTAATTCACAAACATTTGCATGTCTTGATCACCACGTGCACGCCGTCTTACATAACCGTAAGGTTGATTCTTGCTGAATGTTTTAAACCTTTAAAGTTCGGTCATCGTCAAGTCGCTTGCCAGCAAAGAAGAGACACTGTTGGTCAGGCGGAATCCCTTCTTTGTCTTGAATTATAGCCGGCTTTTGCTTCCTCGATGGAAGTTTCTGGTTCCACTTCCAAAGTGATCGATAAGAACTGGGCAGTTTCATAGCAAAAAGTTCCGCAAGTGCTTACTATGGGTCGAAGTTTAAATGAGGTCTGGTAGAGTAATGTCATCAGTATTAGTAAACTTGTGCGTCTTTGGGGTAGCATAAAGAAAAACTGGTTGGCTGGTTGGATGTGGGTTGAATCTTGTTTAGAGGTAAAGTAGAGTTGAAATTGCGAGTAAGGAAACTTCGGAATGATTTCAAGTCTTGTATGGTAGAGTCTTCGGTTTCTTTGTATTTTCCATTGTTGATTCCCTCTTGGATCGATCATTTCTTGACGTTTATCGATGTAGGCTTGACGTGGCAGGAGAATAACATGGGGAATCTTTGTCACCGGAAAGAACAACAAGATCCTGATCCGAAGCAAATTGCGAAGGACTTTGAAGGTGTGATCTTCAGTGTTGTAGATGTTGTCACTAAACCGATTAATTAGAGAACATACGGAGGGTGTGTTTAAAGTTTTCCAGTTCGGTATTAGGGCTTTCCTTTTCCACTTTTGTAAGGAGAAGTTCAAACTCGGAGGCAAGATTCAGCTTAATGAATCGGTTCTTGTCGATGAAACTGTGGTTTAGGCCAAAACGCAAATAATGTAAGATGGAACAATGTCATAGATAATGTGATCGTGTTGCCAGTGGATGTCTTGGGGTACATTTACATGGTAAGTTCTGAACCAAACTCTGTTGTACGCAGTCTTAACATCAAGTGCAGGGTTGATTCATTCTGAATGTCATAGTAGCTTAGAGTGTGGCCATTTTCCAATTGCTTACCATCATAAATGAGGCGTTGCTGATCGGGCGGTATCCCTTCACTGTCTTGAATTCTCATTTTCACATTCTCAATAGTATCGCTTGACTTGCAGGCAAGGGTGATCGTCTCTCCAGTCAGCATCCGCTTCACAAACATTTGCATGTCATCTTGTGAATAGTCATCCTCTGGCATACCATCTTCTAGCATGGCCTCAACTGGCATGGGAAACTCTGGTCCACGCAGTCTTACAACCATGTGTAGGGTTGATTCATCCTGAATGTTGTAGTGGCTTAGAGTGTGGCCATCTTCCAGTTGCTTACCAGCATAAATAACGCCTTGCTGATAGGGCGGTATCCCTTCACGGTCTTGAATTTTAATTTTCACATTCTCAATATTATCGCTCGGCTTGCAGGCAAGGGTGATCGTCTCTCCAGTGAGCATCTTCACAAAAATTTGCATGTCATCTTGTGAATAGTCATCCTCTGGCATATTTGGCATGGCCTCCTCTGTCATAGCAAGCTCTGGTCTATGCAGTCTTAACAGCAAGTGTAGGGTTGATTCATCCTGAATGTTGTAGTGGCTTAGAGTGTGGCCATCTTCCACTTGCTCACCAGCATAAGTGAGGCGTTGCCGATAGAGCGGTATCCCTTCTCGGTCTTGAATTTTAATTTTCACATTCTCAATAGTATCGCTTGGCTTGCAGGCAAGGGTGATCGTCTCTCCAGTCAGCATCCGCTTCACAAAAATTTGCATGTCATCTTGTGAATAGTCATCCTCTGACATATCTGGCATGGCCTCCTCTGTCATAGCAAACTCTGATCTAGGCAGTCTTAACATCAAGTGTAGGATTGATTCATCCTGAATGTCGTAGTGGCTTAGAGTGTGGCCATCTTCCAGTTGCTTACCACCATAAATGAAGCGTTGCTGATCAGGCGGTATCCCTTCTCGGTCTTGAATTCTCATTTTTAAATTCTCAATAGTATAGCTTGACTTGCAGGCAAGGGTGATCGTCTCTCCAGTCAGCATCCGCTTCACAAAAATTTGCATGTCATCTTGTGAATAGTCATCCTCTGACATATCTGGCATGGCCTCCTCTGTCATAGCAAACTCTGATCTAGGCAGTCTTAACATCAAGTGTAGGATTGATTCATCCTGAATGTCGTAGTGGCTTAGAGTGTGGCCATCTTCCAGTTGCTTACCACCATAAATGAAGCGTTGCTGATCAGGCGGTATCTCTTCACGGTCTTGAATTTTAGCTTTTAAATCCTCGATGGAAGTTTCCGGTTCCACTACCAAAAGATCGTCTTCCCAGTCAGCGTCTTTACGAAGATATGCATGCCAGGTGGAAACCTTAGAACCAGGGTTGATTGTTTCTGAATGTTGTAATCCTTTAAAGTTCGGCCATCCTCGAGTTGTTTGTCAGCAAAGATGAGACGCTGTTGGTCAGGCGGAATTCCTTCTTTGTCTTGCATTTTAGCTTTTACAACTTCGATGAAAGTTTCCGGTTCCACTTCCAAAGTGATCGTCTTCCCAGTCGGCGTCTTTACGAAAATATCCATCCTTAGAACCAGGTGTAAGGTTAATTGTTTCTCAATGTTGTAATCCTTTAAAGTTCGGCCATCCTCGAGTTGCTTGTCATGAAAGATGAGACGCTGTTGGTCAGGCGGAATTCCTTCTTTGTCTTGAATTTTAGCTTTTACAGCCTCGATGGGAGTGTCCGGTTCCACTTCCAAAGTGAGAATCTTTCCAGTCGGCATCTTTACGAAGATTTGTATACCACCACCGTGAAGTCTGTTTAGAACCAGGTATAGGGTTGAATCTTTCTTAATGTTGTAATCCTTTAAAGTTCGGCCATCCTCGAGTCGCTTGCCAGCAAAGACGAGACAGTGTTGGCCAGGCGAAATCCCTTCTTTGTCTTGAATTTTAGCTTTTACATCCTTGATGGGAGTGTCCGGTTCCACTTCCAAAGTGAGTATTTTTCCAGTCAGAATCTTTCCAGTCAGCATCTTTACGAAGATTTGTATACCACCACCGTGAAGTCTGTTTAGAACCAGGTTTAGGGTTGATTCTTTCTGAATGTTGTAATCCTTTAAAGTTCGGCCATCCTCGAGTTGCTTGTCAGCAAAGATGAGACGCTGTTGGTCAGGCGGAATTCCTTCTTTGTCTTGCATTTTAGCTTTTACATCTTCGATGGAAGTTTCCGGTTCCACTTCCAAAGTGATCGTCTTTCCAGTCGGCGTCTTTACGAAAATATGCATCCTTAGAACCAGGTGTAAGGTTGATTGTTTCTGAATGTTGTAATCCTTTAAAGTTTGGCCATCCTCGAGTTGCTTGTCAGCAAAGATGAGACGCTGTTGTTCAGGCGGAATTCCTTCTTTGTCTTGCATTTTAGCTTTTACACCTTCGATGGAAGTTTCCGGTTCCACTTCCAAAGTGATCGTCTTTCCAGTCGGCGTCGTTACGAAAATATGCATCCTTAGAACCAGGTGTAAGATTGATTGTTTCTGAATGTTGTAATCCTTTAAAGTTCGGCCATCCTCGAGTTGCTTGTCAGCAAAGATGAGACGCTGTTGGTCAGGCGGAATTCCTTCTTTGTCTTGCATTTTAGCTTTTACACCTTCGATGGACGTTTTCGGTTCCACTTCCAAAGTGATCGTCTTTCCAGTCGGCGTCTTTACGAAAATATGCATCCTTAGAACCAGGTGTAAGGTTGATTGTTTCTGAATGTTGTAATCCTTTAAAGTTCGGCCATCCTCGAGTTGCTTGTCAGCAAAGATGAGACGCTGTTGGTCACTCGGAATTCCTTCTTTGTCTTGCATTTTAGCTTTTACACCTTCGATGGAAGTTTCCGGTTCCACTTCCAAAGTGATCGACTTTCCAGTCGGCGTCTTTACGAAAATATGCATCCTTAGGACCAGGTGTAAGGTTGATTGTTTCTCAATGTTGCAATCCTTCAAAGTTCGGCCATCCTCGAGTTGCTTGCCAGCAAAGATGAGATGTTGTTGGTCAGGCGGAATTCCTTCTTTGTCTTGCATTTTAGCTTTTACATCTTCGATGGAAGTTTCCGGTTCCACTTCCAAAGTGATCGTCTTCCCAGTCGGCGTCTTTACGAAAATATGCATCCTTAGAACCAGGTGTAAGGTTGATTGTTTATTTATGTTGTAATCCTTTAAAGTCCGGCCATCCTCGAGTTGCTTGTCAGCAAAGATGAGACGCTGTTGGTCAGGCGGAATTCCTTCTTTGTCTTGCATTTTAGCTTTTACATCATCGATAGACGTTTCCGTTTCCACTTCCAAAGTGATCGTCTTTCCAGTCGGCGTCTTTACAAAATATGCATCCTTAGAACCAGGTGTAAGATTGATTGTTTCTGAATGTTGTAATCCTTTAAAGTTCGGCCTTCTTCGAGTTGCTTGTCAGCAAATATGAGACGCTGTTGGTCAGGCGGAATTCCTTCTTTGTTTTGCATTTTAGCTTTTACACCTTCGATGGACGTTTCCGGTTCCACTTCCAAAGTGATCGTCTTCCCAGTCGGCGACTTTACGAAAATATGCATCCTTAGAACCAGGTGTAAGGTTGATTGTTTATTTATGTTGTAATCCTTTAAAGTCCGGCCATCCTCGAGTTGCTTGTCAGCAAAGATGAGACGCTGTTGGTCAGGCGGAATTCCTTCTTTGTCTTGCATTTTAGCTTTTACATCTTCGATGGACGTTTCTGGTTCCACTTCCAAAGTGATCGTCTTCCAGTCGGCGTCTTTACGAAAATATGCATCCTTAGAACCAGGTGTAAGGTTGATTGTTTCTGAATGTTATAATCCTTTAAAGTTCGGCCATCCTCGAGTTGCTTGTCAGCAAAGATGAGACGCTGTTGGTCAGGCGGAATTCCTTCTTTGTCTTGCATTTTAGCTTTTACAACTTCGATGAAAGTTTCCGGTTCCACTTCCAAAGTGATCGTCTTCCCAGTCGGCGTCTTTACGAAAATATGCATCCTTAGAACCAGGTGTAAGGTTGATTGTTTATTTATGTTGTAATCCTTTAAAGTTCGGCCATCCTCGAGTTGCTTGTCAGCAAAGATGAGACGCTGTTGGTCAGGCGGAATTCCTTCTTTGTCTTGCATTTTAGCTTTTACATCTTCGATGGACGTTTCTGGTTCCACTTCCAAAGTGATCGTCTTCCCAGTCGGCGTCTTTACGAAAATATGCATCCTTAGAACCAGGTGTAAGGTTGATTGTTTCTGAATGTTATAATCCTTTAAAGTTCGGCCATCCTCGAGTTGCTTGTCAGCAAAGATGAGACGCTGTTGGTCAGGCGGAATTCCTTCTTTGTCTTGCATTTTAGCTTTTACAACTTCGATGAAAGTTTCCGGTTCCACTTCCAAAGTGATCGTCTTTCCAGTCGGCGTCTTTACGAAAATATGCATCCTTAGAACCAGGTGTAAGGTTGATTGTTTATTTATGTTGTAATCCTTTAAAGTCCGGCCATCCTCGAGTTGCTTGTCAGCAAAGATGAGACGCTGTTGGTCAGGCGGAATTCCTTCTTTCTCTTGAATTTTAGCTTTTACAACCTCGATGAGAGTGTCCGGTTCCACTTCCAAAGTGAGAATCTTTCCAGTCGGCATCTTTACGAAGATTTGTATACCACCACCGTGAAGTCTGTTTAGAACCAGGTATAGGGTTGAATCTTTCTTAATGTTGTAATCCTTTAAAGTTCGGCCATCCTCGAGTCGCTTGCCAGCAAAGACGAGACAGTGTTGGCCAGGCGAAATCCCTTCTTTGTCTTGAATTTTAGCTTTTACATCCTTGATGGGAGTGTCCGGTTCCACTTCCAAAGTGAGTATTTTTCCAGTCAGAATCTTTCCAGTCAGCATCTTGACGAAGATTTGTATACCACCACCGTGAAGTCTGTTTAGAACCAGGTTTAGGGTTGATTCTTTCTGAATGTTGTAATCCTTTAAAGTTCGGCCATCCTCGAGTTGCTTGTCAGCAAAGATGAGACGCTGTTGGTCAGGCGGAATTCCTTCTTTGTCTTGCATTTTAGCTTTTACATCTTCGATGGAAGTTTCCGGTTCCACTTCCAAAGTGATCGTCTTCCCAGTCGGCGTCGTTACGAAAATATGCATCCTTAGAACCAGGTGTAAGGTTGATTGTTTCTGAATGTTGTAATCCTTTAAAGTTCGGCCATCCTCGAGTTGCTTGTCAGCAAAGATGAGACGCTGTTGTTCAGGCGGAATTCCTTCTTTGTCTTGCATTTTAGCTTTTACACCTTCGATGGAAGTTTCCGGTTCCACTTCCAAAGTGATCGTCTTCCCAGTCGGCGTCGTTACGAAAATATGCATCCTTAGAACCAGGTGTAAGGTTGATTGTTTCTGAATGTTGCAATCCTTTAAAGTTCGGCCATCCTCGAGTTGCTTGCCAGCAAAGATGAGACGCTGTTGTTCAGGCGGAATTCCTTCTTTGTCTTGCATTTTAGCTTTTACACCTTCGATGGAAGTTTTCGGTTCCACTTCCAAAGTGATCGTCTTCCAGTCGGCGTCTTTACGAAAATATGCATCCTTAGAACCAGGTGTAAGGTTGATTGTTTCTGAATGTTGTAATCCTTTAAAGTTCGGCCATCCTCGAGTTGCTTGTCAGCAAAGATGAGACGCTGTTGGTCACTCGGAATTCCTTCTTTGTCTTGCATTTTAGCTTTTACACCTTCGATGGAAGTTTCCGGTTCCACTTCCAAAGTGATCGACTTTCCACTCGGCGTCTTTACGAAAATATGCATCCTTAGGACCAGGTGTAAGGTTGATTGTTTCTCAATGTTGCAATCCTTTAAAGTTCGGCCATCCTCGAGTTGCTTGCCAGCAAAGATGAGATGTTGTTGGTCAGGCGGAATTCCTTCTTTGTCTTGCATTTTAGCTTTTACACCTTCGATGGAAGTTTCCGGTTCCACTTCCAAAGTGATCGTCTTCCCAGTCGGCGTCTTTACGAAAATATGCATCCTTAGAACCAGGTGTAAGGTTGATTGTTTATTTATGTTGTAATCCTTTAAAGTCCGGCCATCCTCGAGTTGCTTGTCAGCAAAGATGAGACGCTGTTGGTCAGGCGGAATTCCTTCTTTGTCTTGCATTTTAGCTTTTACATCATCGATAGACGTTTCCGTTTCCACTTCCAAAGTGATCGTCTTTCCAGTCGGCGTCTTTACAAAAATATGCATCCTTAGAACCAGGTGTAAGATTGATTGTTTCTGAATGTTATAATCCTTTAAAGTTCGGCCTTCTTCGAGTTGCTTGTCAGCAAAGATGAGACGCTGTTGGTCAGGCGGAATTCCTTCTTTGTTTTGCATTTTAGCTTTTACACCTTCGATGGACGTTTCCGGTTCCACTTCCAAAGTGATCGTCTTCCCAGTCGGCGACTTTACGAAAATATGCATCCTTAGAACCAGGTGTAAGGTTGATTGTTTATTTATGTTGTAATCCTTTAAAGTCCGGCCATCCTCGAGTTGCTTGTCAGCAAAGATGAGACGCTGTTGGTCAGGCGGAATTCCTTCTTTGTCTTGCATTTTAGCTTTTACATCTTCGATGGACGTTTCTGGTTCCACTTCCAAAGTGATCGTCTTCCCAGTCGGCGTCTTTACGAAAATATGCATCCTTAGAACCAGGTGTAAGGTTGATTGTTTATTTATGTTGTAATCCTTTAAAGTCCGGCCATCCTCGAGTTGCTTGTCAGCAAAGATGAGACGCTGTTGGTCAGGCGGAATTCCTTCTTTCTCTTGAATTTTAGCTTTTACAACCTCGATGAGAGTGTCCGGTTCCACTTCCAAAGTGAGAATCTTTCCAGTCGGCATCTTTACGAAGATTTGTATACCACCACCGTGAAGTCTGTTTAGAACCAGGTATAGGGTTGAATCTTTCTTAATGTTGTAATCCTTTAAAGTTCGGCCATCCTCGAGTCGCTTGCCAGCAAAGACGAGACAGTGTTGGCCAGGCGAAATCCCTTCTTTGTCTTGAATTTAGCTTTTACATCCTTGATGGGAGTGTCCGGTTCCACTTCCAAAGTGAGTATTTTTCCAGTCAGAATCTTTCCAGTCAGCATGTTGACGAAGATTTGTATACCACCACCGTGAAGTCTGTTTAGAACCAGGTTTAGGGTTGATTCTTTCTGAATGTTGTAATCCTTTAAAGTTCGGCCATCCTCGAGTTGCTTGTCAGCAAAGATGAGACGCTGTTGGTCAGGCGGAATTCCTTCTTTGTCTTGCATTTTAGCTTTTACATCTTCGATGGAAGTTTCCGGTTCCACTTCCAAAGTGATCGTCTTCCCAGTCGGCGTCGTTACGAAAATATGCATCCTTAGAACCAGGTGTAAGGTTGATTGTTTCTGAATGTTGTAATCCTTTAAAGTCCGGCCATCCTCGAGTTGCTTGTCAGCAAAGATGAGACGCTGTTGGTCAGGCGGAATTCCTTCTTTGTCTTGCATTTTAGCTTTTACATCTTCGATGGAAGTTTCCGGTTCCACTTCCAAAGTGATCGTCTTTCCTGTCGGCGACTTTACGAAAATATGCATCCTTAGAACCAGGTGTAAGGTTGATTGTTTCTGAATGTTATAGTCCTTTAAAGTTCGACCATCCTCGAGTTGCTTGTCAACAAAGATGAGACGCTGTTGGTCAGGCAGAATTCCTTCTTGGTCTTGTATTTTAACTTTTACATCTTCGATTGAAGTTTCCGGTTCCACTTCCAAAGTGAATATCTTTCCGGTCAGCATCTTCACGAAGATTTGCATATCACCACGAAGTCTTAGAACCAAGTGTAGGGTTTTTTCTCTCTGAATATTGTAGTCATCCATAGTGCAACCATCTTCAAGTTGCTTACCAGCAAAGATCAGCCGCTGCTGGTCAGGTGGGATCCCTTCTTTGTCTTGGATTTTCGTCTTCACGTTCTCGATAGTATCGCGTGGTTGGAAGTCCAAAGTGATCATCCTTCCAGTCGGCATCTTTACGAAGAGCTGCCCATCACCCGGAAACCCAACTGTTGACTTGAACTCGGGCAAACGGTGGGATCTTTCAGAGTGCGGTCTTCTTCCGATTGCTTTCCAGCAAAAATGACAGCCAGCGGCATCCTTTGCTGGTCCTCAAGTTGAGCGTTATCTCGATCTAATCCTCCTGTTTGTGGTGTAAATTCATGAAGTCCTTTCCCTGGTTTCACCTCATAAAGCCCTTCTTCTGGTGGTACCTCATTAGGCACTTCTTCTGGTGTAAGTTCACGAGGTCCTTCCCCTGGTATCACCCCATAAAGCCCTTCTTCTGGTGGTACCTCATTAGGTCCTCCTTTAGGTGTCACGTCGTGAGGCCCTTGTCTTGTTGTCAACTCTGAACCGAATCGCGCGCTGGTGGTACTTGTCACATATGGTGGACTATGGTCTGAAAGAAAGAAATATAATTAAACTAAATTAAACGCCGAGAAGCTGACGGCAGAGTACAGATATTGCTCCCGGGAGCTGGGCAAATACACAAATGACAAATGGTTAATACAAAAGGTTCAATGCACAATTGATTAAATTATCGTCTTTTCTCTCCTCACTACCCGCGGTTCGGAATCAGTACTGCTTTTTAGTTGCGTGTGATTTAAAAATGTTTTGCTTGGGAATGTGACCGTTCTCCCATGCTTGTATACGTACATGTGCCTCTGGCTAGCTGACTGGTCTACAGTCGATTAGGGACACTTAATGAAAAACCCAACTTCATCCGTCACCGTAGCATCTGGCGTTGCATTTAGAATTTTATCTTACAAAAGCAGCAACAACATCAATTTATTTATTTGCATATGTGTAAGTACAAAAAGTTCTTGAACTCACCTGGATATTGTAAGAAATACTCTCGACAAGCCCTGTACTCCTCCTCCGGAATCGTGGTCGTTAGTTTCACTTCGATAAGGCCAAGCTCCTTCAGAACGTCCTCTGTCACAAGGAATTTTTGCACCATTTCATTTAAGAAGCCTGCACAATAGTCGTCCCACAATCCGTCAAGTATTTCCAGCGAGCTGCATTCTACAGTGATTATCAAGCTCCCTGAATTAGTATCCACAATCAACACTTTCCGTACCTTCTCCAAATAATATACAAAGGCATTGAAATCCTCTGGTTTTGTTTGCAAGTACTTGAACGCAGCGAGGTTCAAAACTTCCTGTGAGGTGGGAGAGGTGCTATTTTTGATGCTTGCTTTCCCAAAACCTCCTGTTGCCTCTGCTTGTGATGTGGTTGGCACTAATGCCGCCTCAGGGAGCCCTGTTTTGCGTTCCTGTAACGCTAAAACCGGATCTGAAGATCCTCCTCCTGGACCAGGTCCTGAGATGGCCTCGCAGTAGATCTGAATGTGAAGAATAGCTGTTGGGAAACAATTTATCTTTAAAGAAAATGTCGAAGAAAAAAAAACTTAAACCAAATACTACCTTTGTTGAGGTTAAAGGTGAAAGTCTGTCTTCGAGTCTAGTGACTTATCACGCTAGCACTTAACTACGGTTTTCATAGCAAGAAGCGACTAGGAGTATCGCTACTCCCCAGGATTGGATGCTAGTCCATCGCAGGTAGCCCTTATCATTTTTGTCAGGTTGCCCAGACAATTCGCTCTCTCCACCCTGGAGTGTAAACGCTATCAGGCACTGTGAGAGGGAAGTGTCTTGTCCAAGAACACAGCACACCTCTGTTGCTCTGTTGATGTAACCTATATGCAGTGCCAGGGGTGCAACATTCACGTTTTCTGTTGCACCATACATCACAAAAATATTAATGCAGCAGAGCTAAGATGGGACAATATAAAAATGTTCTATGTTTAAAATTTTTACAAACAAAGAAGTCATTTTTAAACTAACCAGGTGAGGTGCTGAGCCTGTTAACCGATTGGTGTACCCTGTCCAGCTGATCTTTAATGTCTTGGGCTTCCTCTCGAACTGCTTTCTCTAACAATTGACCTTTCTCTTCTATTACATGTGCTGTTCCTTCTAGACCTGCCTCCAAACGTTCCATCCCTTTTTGACTTGACGTTTTAAGTTCCTCTAAGGATTTCTTAACTTCCATATCATCTTCGTACCACCTTAGTAGCTCATCTACATTTCTTTTATCTTCTGCTGTAAGAGGATCCTTTAGAAAGTTATCAATGGCCTCCTGCCATTCTTGTTTCTTTGTTAGGCTGATTTGCCCTGCAATTCGCACAAGAGCTTCGCTGATATCTTGCCATAGCCGTAGGAACTCATCATCTTTTATCTCCATGTTTTGGTTCACGTGACCGTATACTGAGTTGCGGTAATATTTAATCCTCGCTAAATCTGCAGCTAAACTGTGGTCTGTACTTGTTGGTAGAGCATCCCAGCCCGTGGAGGGAGGGATGAGGCCGCATATTGTCCTGAGCAACCTGAAGAGCAGAGTGACGTCAAAATCTGTTGACTGGCCATATACCCCTGGGGAAGGGGAAAGACAGTCCCTCTGTGGCTTGGTGAGCTTTGCTGCTTTAAGCTGATTCTTTGTACCTGGATTGTTCAATATTCTGGGAAGATCACTTGGTGGACATCTCATGTCAAAAATTTCCCTCAGTAGTGTGGTGCCTCCAATTTTTAAGAGTCGTACCAGACGTTGAAAGTTTGTTTTTCCAGTTGTTGAACGAAGCACTTCATTTGGGTTCGGGGCGGCGGCCATTTCATGAGCGAGAAAACAGCGGAAATACAGAATCACTTATCCTGATGACAAGTGGCCAAGTTTCACCTCATGATTGAGATTGTAAAATGATTGCATTCAATATGTTGTGACCATTATCACACGTCTGTGAATAAAGAGTAATTTTTAAGTCTTGACATCATCAGTGAACTAAACTGTTGAGGGAAGCATTGCGTGACACACATAGCAAAACCAACAGAAGTTTCATAGGATGAGCCCATCGTCTGTTACTGAATAGCAGTTATTACAGATGTCAGCGGTTTGACATGCAAACGAGGCGAAAGGGTCAATCTGGTATTGTATTGGCCCATTAGCCTCATTTGTAGGCTCGATTACCAGCCGCTGTTCGGGAAAATGAGCCAGAACGAAGACTGGACTCGAGAGAGCGGCGGAAATCGAGCCTAACTCGTTTGCATTCTTATTTTTTAAAAAACAAAAGAATATTTGACTGCGGGCTCAACTGTAATAACTGCTATTCACAAAAATCATACAAAACTGGTCGATAAAATTGTAGTGGGTAGAATTTTCGTGATATTCGATTTTAATGTTTGTATTTCTTTTCTCAACACTGATATCAACTCTTTCACTTTCCCGCCTCCCCACCCCCCACCCCCCCAAAAACCTCAGAGAGCTTGCTCGCAGGCTATATTTTTCAAATCTTGGAGACATGTTTCCAGTCCCTGAACTCTCCCTACATAGAGGCCATACCCAGCCAGAGTCAGGGTTGAGCCCCTATTAAGTAGGGTGGGGTTGGGGGACTGGACTAAGAGTGGGATCATTATAGCAAACAATTGAGTGGTACTGTCCACTTCCTATCTTTAAAAAAATCTGCACGAAAATAAAAGGAATTAGGGTAATTGTATGGCGCGTTTTCAGGGTCAAAATTAACTGTATAATCACTACACATTTGAATTTCTAAATACATCTTCTTGTACAAAATTACCTTCTAATTGCAGTATTTTTTAACATGACTTATGAATTGACACTTCTGTTTGCGAACTTTGTTTGCCAAAAGAGCATCGCGTGCATAAATATTTTTGAAATCTTTATACTCTCAGTATGAAATTACTTGTGAAATGTACTACTGCGCGCTGTTTGCGGACTGCTTACGAAAAGAGTGTTGCACGTAAATTACTTTTGAAATCTAAATTCTCTTACGTAAAATTACTTGTGAAATATGCTGTACCAAGACTGTAATACGATCGAAGCCACGCCGACTTATGAAACCCACTTCCGGTGTACCGAATGTAAATTACTTTTGAAAAGAGTTCTTCGCCGTCAAATTACTTTTGTAAAATCAACTAGGCGCTCTTCCGGTCGACCGAAAACGGAAGACCCTGGAGACAAGGTATACCACATGACAGGAAATAACGTCACGTGATTCAGGCTCCCATCATGCCAAAGTTGTCACGTCACGCGTCACGCGTGCACGACCTGTGACCCTCGGTGGGGGGGGGGGGGGGGACTCCCATATAAAAGTGACGGGGGTGATCGCCGAAAATTTTGAAAATAACCCCTAAAAGGTACCAGAATCTTGTGCTGTGGGTGTGGCTCCGATTCATTTTCACTCCTAAGAGGTACCAATTCTAAAGCAAAACTAGTTCATATCCGATTTTTTTCCGGCTTAATGCTCTAAAAGGTACCAGAATAGGTACCAGAACAGGTACCGGGCCTGTGACCTGCAGAACATTGTCGATTCTAATTCCTTTTACTGTATCATGAATCCTAACGTTTTGAGACAAAAATGTCTCAGCCGGGTCGAACAGCGACAACAACAGAGAGTGCTCGTCCAAACAGCGCTCCCTCGCAAGCAATGGCTTTCACAGACTCCCAACCCGTACCGCCTAGAATACCGATATTCTACACACTTACGAAAATACCCCACAGAGAGAATATCCTCTTTTGTGGACATAAAAATGCACTGGCGGATGTGAGCGGCATTGCCATCGTTTGGGAAAAGTTATTTTCTTTTCCCCAGTTCATTTCCAGGCGTAGTCAATCGATAGAAATCGATATCGGAAATCAATCGATATCAAACGTTATAATCCATCAAAATGTTTTCTCGCGCGCGATTGCTCTAAACACGTCGCGTGACGCAGCCAAAACTGGGGAATATCCGGGTGATATTCCCCAAGTGATATTCCCCAGTTTTGAAAATTTGCGTTTCACGTTCGCAGGTTCAGTTTTCGTCTCAAATAAATTGCTAAATTAAATAGGACTGATTGTTTTGAACGGACTAGAAATATTTTTGAACGCCAACATAAATATTTTGTGTTTAACAGCTTTGCCGAGATCTTCCCAGAGTGGCCTTGTGAAAAAATATTCAGTGAAGGATAATAACTACAATAGCCTCCATTTGGCTTCAAAAATATGCTTGGATATTTGTCCTTGGACATCATTATCATTCTGTTCCTTGAAACTGTTCGCTTCTCGGAACAGATAATGTCCGCGGACAAATATCCGAGCATATTTCCTCGCCAAATGGAGGTTATTGTTTATATATCAATCGCCGATTGCTATCGATTGATAACGGTAATCGATAACAATCGAACTCACAGAAAAAAAAAATATCGATTGGCAAAAATCGATAACAATCGATAAATTAATCGTTATCGATTTCTATCAGAAATCGATATCAATCGAACTTACAACTTTTTTTCTTTATCGATTTCTATCGATTGGTATCGGAAATCGATATCAATCTTTGATTGTTATCGATTATCGGTTTATCGATTGACTACGCCTGGTTCATTTAGGGTCAGTTCTATTCGTTCTGCTGACGTCGGAGGAGTCTGCTGTCCGGCAATGGCAAGGCAAACGAACGTACGATTCCAGCTGTTGCTTGGGCGGCCGCTGTACGGTGGTGGTCGACCTCTGTTAGAGTTCGATCGTGTAGCGGGTTGCCGTGCCCTCGAAGAAGCTGGTGGTCGGTAACCAAATAAGCGGTTGTGCTCATTTCTTGCAGTTTCCTGGAGAGCACGACTATCTGCTTGTGAGGAAGCGCTCTCTTTGGACGAGCACTCTCTGTTGTTGTCGCTGTTCGACCCGGCTGAGACATTTTCTGCACGTGGGGCAGATGCCATTGTGGTGCCCGTGGAGTATGTCGCAGATCAGTGCCTGTTGGGCGAATGAGCCCTGCACGATTAAAGTCAGCCGTCTCTAACAGTCGTTCCGCGCATTATCTCAAAACGTTAGGATCCATGACACAGTAAAAGGAATTAGAAATGAGATCAGGAAATGGAGACCAACAATATGTGATTTTCCATACTCTATTTCAGACCTGACCGAAAAATCGATACCCTTTTTCAGACCTATAAAATAAGTGCACGTGTCTAATACATGACTTCAGCTACCCAGGAATGGGTTCCATTTGCGCAAACATTTGAAAAGGGCTTCAAATAGTTTCGTCTAAAAGCCAAACCAAATTCCAGGGCAGAGTGAACAAAACATACCCTATTTCAGACCAAAATGGTCAAAATCTATACCCTATTTTCAGACAAAAACGGCTCAAAAACCATACCCTTTGGGGCTGCACATACCTATATAGCTTATACTAGTAATACGTGACTCGCAGGTCCTCGCAAAGCTTTTGTTGCCTAGTAACGGGCACGCTGCGATTTGATCTGCAAGGTTTCCAAGAATCGCTGCAAGGTTTCTGAGAATCGCCAGACTTTTCCGTCCGAATGATCTGAAACCACCTCGCTTTTGTAGGTAAAATCGTCTTCGCAATATCGGATCGGCGAATTATTTTCAGACACAAGTCTTCACGTCTACAATGAAAACTAAGCCATATGTTGATCGTACTTTGAGACATTCCTGAGTCGTCTTTCCTTTTCCTGTTGTTGATAACGGATTTAATAAAGCCGGTTTTTTTTCGCAAATGACCCGTATATAAATTTGTTCGATAAACAAACTTGGAGTAAAAAATTGTTATTCTTCAGCAGCCGTTCCTGTTTCTACATTTACGTGTACAAAGATTACGTCGAAGTCAATGTTATTAAGCAAAGAAAAGGGGGTTAAAAAAAGAACGGCCTGGATTCGAACCGAAAAAAAAAGAGAAAAAAAAGGACCATTTAGGATTTGAACTCACGCCCTCAATCCGAAGATCAAATTTAAAAGTTAGCGCCTTAAGCCATTAAGCCATTAGGCCACGAGCGCGCCGTGTGACGTCATGCCATCCCCCAACTCCACAAACATTTATGATCGTAAAGGCCAGCAAGAAGTCAACTACAAAACGAGGCGGGCACGAGAATTGCTCTCGCGTGAGCTCTTTGGGGACAGAATTATAAACCCCGCTACGCGAGGTCTTCGGCCTCGCTTCGCGAGGAATAAGGCACTGACTGGAAAGTGAACATTTTGGCGAAGTTTAAGGAAACCCCTGAAAATATAAGGTTAAGATTCATACTACAGGTACATTATTTTATGTTCTATTAACTGTCAATTTCCAGTTTCGTAATTTTTCTTCCAGTTTTTGCTATAAGCATCGAAGTCTGCTCGTTTGGGCTGCTGACGTGCACGGCATCCTGACTCGATGGAACGGCAGTTTGGATCGTAAACATTTTTCTGATTTTTAAGAAATCCGTAACATATCTAACGCTAATATCGAAACTGAAGGTGCATCTTATTATGATGGTCTAAACACTAGTTTATATCTTGCCGATCTTTCTTCTTCTTTGTACTACAAGTCTCGAAAGTTTGCAAAACAGGGTTCAGTCGAATTGTATTATTTTGACAGAGCTTGACGTCATTATTTACATGTAATAATAGCACAGGAAATGGCCCACATTTTGCTTATTTTTAAGGTGACATCGTCGTATATAAGGCTAAAATTGATACCACAGGTACATAATTTCTACTGTCATAGTTTTTCTTCTCTGACTATTTTCTATAAACATCGAAAGCTTACCTGTTGAGAATAGTACTATGTGATCTACCAGGATCTCCCACGCAAGAGGATAATCAACACGTTAGCTCAACACTTAACCGCTAATTTTAAGGAAAATTCACCGTGTATCCAACGTGCAGTCATATTGTAACATGTTTCCCTATAAAATACGAGTTTACACTCTGTTGATCTTTCTTTTTCGTTGTACTAGGGCTTTCATATCACAAGTATATAATTTGCCAATATAGTATAAAGACTAGTTGCAAGAATATGTTTTTTATGTTTTCTTAATAACATAGTACTGCTGCATACAAGTCACTAATGCTGCTCTAAACTATTGCTTGTAGTATCCTGTTCACATGTACTTACTTTGCTAGATGACATGGAATAATTAAAAATTCCTTATTAAAACTATAAAAGCTTGATCTTCATTTGGGAGCAGTGAGCATTCATCTGTAGTTGGGAATGTTCAAAGAAATGTTGTTTTCCTCAGGGATGACTGATTTAATTCAATTTGAATGCAGAGTTAGCCAATTTAATTGAAGATAACTGAACATCACTGAAGGAGAATCTCCTCACTCTCAGGGAAAAAATTGCCTTCATTTTGGCTGACTACAGTCATTTTAATTTTTATGAAATACATCAGTTAGTCTTGCATTTCATGATTTGTTAAATCTCATATTTCAACATCTGTAAACTACAGATCAGTGTAATAATTATTGTTGCTTCATGGTAACTTACAAACTAATAAGCCACTGATTCATTAGACCGGTCTGTCAATGTTCCTCATAGAGTTGAGTAATACCAATGTTTACTTGATATAATCCATACAAATATATACCCCTATATTGTTGACACATTCAGTTCTGTTGTAGTCGTACTAGTGTTCATGTTGCTTTTTATTAATTGATCCCTAAATTAATGACTACAATAGTTGCATAACTAAACTGCACTCATAGTTTTTGTAGCCAAGCTTAATTCGTGTTATTTTCACTAAGAGAGAGAGAGAGTAGAGAGAACAAAACTACTATAAATGTGCAATTTTTTTTATTGATCTGTTCAGTTAAATAAAGAGCACCTTCAAAACTGGAAGTGAAGGGTATCCAAAATAATGCTCACATTAATCCCACTACCCCCACCCACCCCTCCCTCCCCTCCCAAACAAACAATCACACCATTTCTATGGTTGTTCCAACTTAAAAGAATATAAAACTAAAATTCAAGCAAAGTCCTTTCTTCTTTGCCTTAGTCAGGACCAGCAAAAAACAACACTTGAATCTTTGTAATGAATTTATACCTACATGTAGCTATATAATATCTTGTTGAAACACCCTAATCACCTCTCAATGTTTGACTTATCTCATGTGGCATGGCTTTCTTGCAACCAACATTGGGAAGGGGGGATAACAATGGTGAACTGTTTTAACAATTTAATATTGTTACTTATTGTGATGGGGCTTGTAGACAAGACTGCAAGCTCAAGGTTTCTATCAACTGATACTGGGTTGGCAAGGGATAAAGCTCTGAGTCAACTATCGATTAAAAAAACTTAGGGCAAGTAGTATGGAGACAGATGGCTGCTAATAAAATTTACATCTTTTTATACTGAAATTATTTTTAAAATGATGTAAAATTGAATGTAATCACAAAATATACCTTTCAAAATAACATGAAAAGTGAAAAAAGGTAATTTCAATCAAACTAAAATTAAGCCAAACCGAAATCAAATTGGAATGAAATGAAAATAAATATTTCATCTGGGCAGAGTGCTGCCACTGCCAGTATGCCTAGAGTATTTTGATTTTTGGTACAAAATGTGGCAAAAAAATAAAAACAAAAAATTAAACCAGAGTAGCCAAGGGGAAAATAAGGGAGGGGAGCTCTCTCTCCTCTGCAGAAGAAATCTTCCCACGCATGATTACAACAGAAGCCTCTGCAGAGAAGAGAGGGAGGGGATCGCGCGCGAGTGAAAACAATGTTTACAATAGTCAATATATAAGACTTATAAATACACTTGCTTGGATTAATATGACAAAACAGGAGTTATTAAATACATCCAAGAAGAGAGAAAGATCTTCCATATCAAGAATACATGTAAGTGCAAAAGTGTAATATACTAGTATCTGAGTAGGTTGCTGTTTTCTTCCAAATAAATCCTAAAATAAACAACTCGTATGACTTTACCTCTGATTGGTTATAGAACAACAAGCTCCTGATGAAATGTTTTACTTAAAAAAAACTCAATGAGCTGAAATACAACAATACTGAATAGTCTAGCACCAGCAAAAAGAACACAGATCAGTGATGCTTCTCTCAAGAAAGTTTATAAATCAACTAAACTACATGCTGAAATCTACCAACGAATCTGGAATATTTAATATTAAAATGAAAATCAAATAAAACCCATTACATTGCCAGCTAAACAAGCAAGGAAAATCCATAAGCTACCATATTTTAATACATCTACAAGTACATAAACTTATAGCTTACAGTTGGAAACATTGTTTACCAAGATTATTTAGCTGTTTCGTCTCAACTGCATTGCGAGATCTCCCAGCAAAAAAATATTCTCACGGATCGAATATTTGTAGACCCGCCGAGTTGATTCTGTTGATAGTGTAATTTCATGTTTGAGACAGAAGAGCGAGGTATAAGAAGAAGAAGAAGAAGAGCGGTATATCGATATACCGACACCGCGGAAAAACGCATCGCGCATGCGTGTGACATCACGATTTTTCACTCGCAAGAAACGAGAAAGAAGTATGCATTCTCGCTAATAAGAGAATTCGAAATCCATCTACTGCGGTATCTACTGGACTTTTTAGTCAGGAAAGCAGTCAAAGCACAAGACAAAATTATCATTGCAGAACTGGACACGTTTTCTGACGTGATGGAGTCGGTCAAATCTCGCTCTTCTGTCTCAAACATGAAATTACACTATCAACAGAATCAACTCGGCGGGTCTACAAATATTCGATCCGTGAGAATATTTTTTTGCTGGGAGATCTCGGAACGCAATTGAGACGAAACAGCTAAATAATCTTGGTAAACAATGTTTCCAACTATAAGCTATAAGTTTATGTACTTGTAGATGTATTAAAATATGGTAGCTTATGGATTTTCCTTGCTTGTTTAGCTGGCAATGCAATGGGTTTTATTTATTTGATTTTATTTAATATTAAATATTCCAGATTCGTTGGTAGATTTCAGCATGTAGTTCAGTTGATTTATAAACTGTCTTGAGAGAAGCATCACTGATCTGTGTTCTTTTTGCTGGTGCTAGACTATTCAGTATTGTTGTATTTCAGCTCATTAAGTTTTTTTGAAGTAAAACATTTCATCAGGAGCTTGTTGTTTTATAACCAATCAGAGGTAAAGTCATACGCGAGTTGTTTATTTTAGGATTTATTTGGAAGAAAACAGCAACCTACTCAGATACTAGTATATTACACTTTTGCACGTGCACTTACATGTATTCTTGATATGGAAGATCTTTCTCTCTTCTTGAATGTATTTTATAACTCCTGTTTTGTCACATTAATCCAAGCAAGTGTATTTATATATATTGACTATTGTAAACATTGTTTTTCACTCCCCTCCCTCTCTCCTCTGCAGAGGCTTCTGTTGTAATCATGCGTGGGAAGATTTCTTCTGCAGAGGAGAGAGAGCTCCCCTCCCTTATTTTCCCCTTGGCTACTCTGGTTTAATTTTTTGTTATTATTTTTTTTGCCACATTTTGTACCAAAAATCAAAATACTCTAGGCATACTGGCAGTGGGAGCACTCTGCCCAGATGAAAATATTTATTTTCATTTCATTCCAATTTGATTTCGGTTTGGCTTAATTTTAGTTTGATTGAAATTACCTTTTTTCACTTTTCATGTTATTTTGAAAGGTATATTTTGTGATTACATTCAATTTTACATCATTTTAAAAATAATTTCAGTATAAAAAGATGTAAATTTTATTAGCAGCCATCTGTCTCCATACTACTTGCCCTAAGTTTTTTTTTTATCGATAGTTGACTCAGAGCTTTATCCCTTGCCAACCCAGTATCAGTTGATAGAAACCTTGAGCTTGCAGTCTTGTCTACAAGCCCCATCACAATAAGTAACAATATTAAATTGTTAAAACAGTTCACCATTGTTATCCCCCCTTCCCAATGTTGGTTGCAAGAAAGCCATGCCACATGAGATAAGTCAAACATTGAGAGGTGATTAGGGTGTTTCAACAAGATATTATATAGCTACATGTAGGTATAAATTCATTACAAAGATTCAAGTGTTGTTTTTTGCTGGTCCTGACTAAGGCAAAGAAGAAAGGACTTTGCTTGAATTTTAGTTTTATATTCTTTTAAGTTGGAACAACCATAGAAATGGTGTGATTGTTTTGTTTGGGAGGGGAGGGAGGGTGGGTGGGGGTAGTGGGATTAATGTGAGCATTATTTTGGATACCCTTCACTTCCAGTTTTGAAGGTGCTCTTTATTTAACTGAACAGATCAATAAAAAAAATTGCACATTTATAGTAGTTTTGTTCTCTCTACTCTCTCTCTTAGTGAAAATAACATGAATTAAGCTTGGCTACAAAAACTATGAGTGCAGTTTAGTTATGCAACTATTGTAGTCATTAATTTAGGGATCAATTAATAAAAAGCAACATGAACACTAGTACGACTACAACAGAACTGAATGTGTCAACAATATAGGGGTATATATTTGTATGGATTGTATCAAGTAAACATTGGTATTACTCAACTCTATGAGGAACATTGACAGACAGGTCTAATGAATCAGTGGCTTATTAGTTTGTAATTTACCATGAAGCAACAATAATTATTACACTGATCTGTAGTTTTACAGATGTTGAAATATGAGATTTAACAAATCATGAAATGCAAGACTAACTGATGTATTTCATAAAAAATTAAAATGACTGTAGTCAGCCAAAATGAAGGCAATTTTTCCCTGAGAGTGAGGAGATTCTCCTTCATTGATGTTCAGTTATCTTCAATTAAATTGGCTAACTCTGCATTCAAATTGAATTAAATCAGTCATCCCTGAGGAAAACAACATTTCTTTGAACATTCCCAACTACAGATGAATGCTCACTGCTCCCAAATGAAGATCAAGCTTTTATAGTTTTAATAAGGAATTTTTAATTATTCCATGTCATCTAGCAAAGTAAGTACATGTGAACAGGATACTACAAGCAATCGTTTAGAGCAGCATTAGTGACTTGTATGCAGCAGTACTATTTTATTAAGAAAACATAAAAAACATATTCTTGCAACTAGTCTTTATACTATATTGGCAAATTATATAGCTCATGTTACAATATGACTGCACGTTGGATACACGGTGAATTTTCCTTAAAAATTAGTTAAGTGTTGAGCTAACGTGTTGATTATCCTCTTGCGTGGGAGATCCTGGAAGATCACATAGTACTATTCTCAACAGGTAAGCTTTCGATGTTTATAGAAAATAGTCAGAGAAGAAAAACTATGACAGTAGAAATTATGTACCTGTGGTATCAATTTTAGCCTTATATACGACGATGTCACCTTAAAAATAAGCAAAATGTGGGCCATTTCCTGTGCTATTATTACATGTAAATAATGACGTCAAGCTCTGTCAAAAGAATACAATTCGACTGAACCCTGTTTTGCAAACTTTCGAGACTTGTAGTACAAAGAAGAAGAAAGATCGGCAAGATATAAACTAGTGTTTAGACCATCATAATAAGATGTACCTTCAGTTTCGATATTAGCGTTAGATATGTTACGGATTTCTTAAAAATCAGAAAAATGTTTACGATCTAAACTGCCGTTCCATCGAGTCAGGATGCCGTGCACGTCAGCAGCCCAAACGAGCAGACTTCCGATGCTTATAGCAAAAACTGGAAGAAAAATTACGAAACTGGAAATTGACAGTTAACAGAACATAAAATAATGTACCTGTAGTATGAATCTTAACCTTATATTTTCAGGGGTTTCCTTCAACTTTGCCAAAATGTTCACTTTCCAGTCAGTGCCTTATAATCTTGCTAAATTTCTGCACATGCGCAGACGTTTTTCCGCGGTGTCGGTATATCTTGTCTCCAGGGTCTTCCGTTTTCGGTCGACCGGAAGAACGCCTAGTTGATTTTACAAAAGTAATTTGACGGCGAAGAACTCTTTTCAAAAGTAATTTACATTCGGTACACCGGAAGTGGGTTTCATAAGTCGGCGTGGCTTCGATCGTATTAGTCTTGGTACAGCATATTTCACAAGTAATTTTACGTAAGAGAATTTAGATTTCAAAAGTAATTTGCGTGCAACACTCTTTTCGTAAGCAGTCCGCAAACAGCGCGCAGTAGTACATTTCACAAGTAATTTCATACTGAGAGTATAAAGATTTCAAAATATTTATGCACGCGATGCTCTTTTGGCAAACAAAGTTCGCAAACAGAAGTGTCAATTCATAAGTCATGTTAAAAAAATACTGCAATTAGAAGGTAATTTTGTACAAGAAGATGTATTTAGAAATTCAAATGTGTAGTGATTATACAGTTAATTTCGACCCTGAAAACGCGCCATATAATTGTGACCAAGTAACCGCCTACGCAGTAATTAATTTGACTCATCACACAATCTCTCCTCCTCAATTCAACGAAGGAAGGAGAGATTGCGTGACGAGCCAAAAGGATGTCTTTGTAGCCAGTGATTGTATTGTGGCTGGTGACACACTAAATTAAAATGTTCTAAATTTGCCAATATATTACATGTATGTGTAAACTGTAAAGCACGTAGTAGTTGTAGGATTCCACTTTCCAAGTTTCCTAACCTTAACTGAACCAATTTCATTATAAAATTATTCGCTTGAATCAGCTTCAATAACTGACAGAACGACCGCATTGATTTCATGCGGTCTGCAGTCGAGATGTCTATCGGATGTCTATCCCTTTGCTACGTTCAGGCCGAAAGGCTCGTCAACTACAACTGTAGAGAGCTGTAAATAACAACACACACAACATTTCGCCACGAGTTTTTCAGCTGATGCGAATTAACAAAGCCCAATTCGAATCGAAATAAGATATTTCGAAGGCGTTGTTTGAGGTTGTTTATGCCGAGGTTAATAAACGCATTTGACTGCCGACATATTTGTCTGCATTCGTTCGACACACAAACTCAGAAACTTGAGAAAGAAAACCTCAATAGAAAGAGTGAAGCAATAGCTATTGAAACGAAAATGCATATCAAAGTTTCTTACCTTTGAGATGTCTGCCTTGGCTTCATATTCCAGAGCGAAAGCGGAAGTGACTTGGGTTTGTAAAGGATCACGGGAAAGCATTCACACAATTTGTGATCCAGGGGAAGGGAGAGTGGGGGTAGTCAAAGGCTTGTTTTGAACATAAAACATTTCGCCACTAAAACTTGCCAAAAGACTCAGTTTCTCTCATTCAGTAGTATTCAAGCAAAGTAACGGGTAGATACATGTACAAAGAAGCTATCTTCAACTATAAATATCGTTTATCATAGAACATGTCTCGCGTGACAACTCTGGCTAAGTCACTCAAGTCACGTTTATAGTAATGCAGGTATTTCGGGCATACTTTTCCCAGGAAATGGAGAATGAATCAGGCCACGAACTTCTTTTTGGGTATAAAATATGCATGGAGCCTTGGTCTGGTATAAGGAAGCAAAAACAGCCACGTTTGGTCTGTAAAACCGTCAGAGCTAGAGTCGCGTGGGGGATTTTAAGCTCGGGGTGGGACTTCCATATAGAAGTGACGGGGGTGATAGTCGTACCTTATAGGGGTTAAAACAGTGGTTTGGTACCGCTTAGTGTGTTAAACTCTAAAATGATCACCGTTAGAGTTAGCCCCGTGCCTTTTAGGTTATTAGCCATTTTCGTCCCGAGAGGCCACGATCCTTTTGGTCAGCACCAAATATGGAAAACTACATACAGCGCTGTCATACACGTACGAATGGCAGATAGCAAGGACTTCCAGACCATATATGGGTGTCGTGACGCGCCGAGTTGGCTATGAGTTCATGTACGGCGAGATTGAGTGAAATAATTGTTTTAAATACACTAACCACACGATATTGCAATTAAATTACCGGGGAAAGAACGAAGGAACAAACAGAGAGGAAATGGGATATTTATTATTTTAAAAAACATGACTTTGCATGTGTGGACGTGCCCCAAACTCCTTACTCGTAATTAGCGAGCTTCTCAAATAAGGTAGTAATGGTACATTGCCTCATATGCCTCGAGTAGGGAACCAATCAGATTGTCAAAAATTGCAATATCCTGTGGTGAGTATATTATAACAAAGTATAGCTGCGCGGCCGGATACATTACCACGTGACCGAGAAACAACCAATGAAAGCAAGCGTTAAGGATCCAACAAAACTACAGCTATTTAAAAGAGACGGTCACGCAGGGAAATAAACCAACGAATCCACAAATTCAATAAGTTGAACTGACCATATATTTAGCAAACACTCAGACAAACTAACTTACTTTTAAGTTAACATATTCCCATTTCTGGAGCTTAAAAAAAATCACGTTGAATAAAAAAAAATTAACCGACGGACTAGTGTGTAGTGTCTCGGGATATTTTGGCCATGTAGCAGTTCTCGTATAAAAGTCCAACACTATTAGTAGAACCAACAATAGGACAGAATAAAAACAATGTCTAAACATCTTTCTAGTAAAACTCACATTTTTACCCTTTGAATGGGTATCATGTGGTAATTAATTACAAGAATTGGGTTTGGGTAGCCTGTGGACGTGTGTACAAAATGGCGGACGCCACGTTGTCTTCCGAAAACAACACTTAGCTAGATTTGTAAACCAGATTGTTACACTTACGTCTAACTTTTTCTAACTAGCCACTTAGATTCAACTAAAGGTTGCGTAATTTGTTGTAACTAGTCACTTAGTTGTACCTTAATGTTGATTACCAAGCAATTGTTATTAAAATTAGACATGCCGTCTTAAAAACATTCGAGCAACTTTACAAAATTTTTGAGCAACTTTTTCAATTTTGAGCAACTTTTGAGCAACTTTTTGGCATATTTCGAAGCAGAATCTGGAAAGGCCTAGCCCTAACAACAATAGAGGTGCTACACACAGAGGACCAATGAAATTAGTAGCTTACGAGAACTGTGTTACAAGAAGGTTTTTAGGTCTCCTTGCAGGGGGATTAGTCAAGTAGACGAGAGCCAAAGACTTCTTCTTTTGGATCAGCTGTTTATTCGTGAGCTCCTCTCTCTGCCGTAGCCGGCAACTATCTCCTTTTCCGAGTTCTTATCTTTGCCGTGGCCGGCAACCAACTCCTACAACTCTCAGCAAAACTGACGATTATATTCGCTCGCATCACGTCCGCGCACTGAGCTCTGATTGGTCAATAAGCACATTCTTTCAGAAATAAGCGGAAGGGCTTCCAAACAACGGCGTCTTTGATACTCAAAGACGTGCTTCGAACTTAGAGTAGAAACTTAGTAGATAACGTTTGAAACCGAAAGTGTAAGGTTCGCTCATCTAACAGTACTTTTAAAACTGTAGATTTTGGTACCAATCATTGCACAGGCGGGACAGAATGCGTCTAACCTTAAACGAACGTGATCCTAATTTTATCAGCAAAACAGCTAAAACAATGCTATATCTTTTGCGTAGCTAAGCGAGCTTTAGTTAGAGTGTTCCATTGTTCGTTGACGGAAACCACAGTTCCCGTAGTCCTTCAAATCCTACGTACACGTACTTACTCTAAGACAGCTTACTTTTTAAGCGAATACACTAAAAGTTACTTAAATAATCACACAAACTATTATTATTATCTAGAAGAACTATAAATCCTTGTCGTTCTAACAACATAACCGAACTGTAGCAATCTTTTCGGCATTTCTAAATAAATCAGGTATTGACACAAACTTACAAAAGGTATTTACGGAAAATGAACGAAAAGTTAATTAAACTAGGCCAGATCTGAATTGTGGTTTCTTGGCAGGAACTAATTACGTTGGTGACCAAGCGTCGACCAACGTAATGCTTCGGTACCAAAGGACTGTAATTTCCTGGCTTTACAAATTGACCGTGAGAATGTTTTGCTAAAACAGTTGGCTACGTGAGCGAATTAGAGTGACAAGGAGGCTTTGTTTGTTGGTAACACAAACTCTAAATTGATATTCAATCACACTTTAAATTAATTCATAAAACACTCGGACTTGTAAAAGGTATAAAAATATCCTCCAACAACTGCTACACTACCGGATATTTTAACTCGTCCCTTGTGTTATGACTTACAATTTAGCTATTTTATGGCGTCATTTCCGTTTAACTTGGTTAATTAATAACATCATCATTTTCCCCTTATATTTTATACAGTTACACACAGTTTTATGTAGCTTAAGAGTGTTTGATAATTTCATAGCATCATCAATTGTGCGGTTCCAGAAAATATGCATACCAACCCCAAGGAAAATCATTGGAAATTCCGAGGGGGAGGGGGTCTCAAAAGCCAAACTTTTTTAAAGGAAAGTATGAAGCTTAACTGGAAATTCCTGAGGGGAGGGGGGCTTCAACCCAAAAACCTTCCGTGGGGGAGGTATGGATATATTCTGGAACCACACATTGTTCCCGTTTTAACATGTTTAAGTGTGATTGGTAATTTTGTAGCATCATTATTTTTTCCTTTTCGCCCGAGTAATATAATTTGGTAGAGTTCATAATGGGTTTAATCTAACTTCATGGCATTATAATTCCCGTACTACCTTTATAAAATATTTCACACAAAATGTTTGGCAAACACACGTGACACTCAACGGTGAAACAGTAAGTGCAGTCAATCTCGTTCCCAGAGCCTGCGCGTGTTCGGTCAGCGGTGACCAAACCGTGATTCTTGGTGCTGACCAGAAGGATCGTGGACTTTGGGAACGAGAATGAATTGTTGCTCATGACAGGCGCCGACTGTTAGTGTCCAACGAGAAAATAGCCGTACTGATTTACAAGGAGATTTGTCACGTAAGCTTGCCCCGTCAAGGATCAATATTATTCATGATGACAGGATTTCCTAATACGGTACATGTTCACCTCGAACTCCTAAGTCCAAGACTTTTACAAAGAAAAATATCTTCTTTCCAGACGGCAACTCCACATAAATAAGTATTCTACCACGCTGTCCCTCAAGCCTTAAATGTAGTATCGATTCTCTTGGAATGGTGTTTATGATACCATAAAGTTCGATCATTTTCGAGTTCCTGACCGTTAAAGATGAGGTGCTGTTGGTCAGGGGGGATCCCTTCTTTGTCTTGAATTAAAGCTTTTACATTCTCGATAGAATTAAAATAAGATTGCACTTCCAAAGTGAGTATCCTTCCGGTCAGCATATTTACGAAGATTTGCATACCACCACGAAGTCTTAGAACCTTGTATGCAACTTTCCTGCTATACTTACTCGGCTAAGGCAATATTTTTCAGCCAAGTCTTGCCGCTGAACAAGTTTATGTTTTAAAGCATCATTCAAAACCTGATATGTTGTATCAGCACCTTTTCTTTGCTTCCAGCGTAATAACATTTGGTATCCATTTTCAGTGAGTTTCTGATAGGTGTCATTTATTTCCTCCAGCTTGCTCTGTGTAAAATCCAGGCGACGGCCAACTTTCATCCATTCTGTACCAAGATCTGCACCCAATTCTTCTAATTCATCGTCCGTTGGTGTACCTTGTTTGACTACAAAGACAAATTAAGGGTTAAAAGTATAGTGTGTTGTTTGATTTGCCAGAAGTGTGTCAGCTAATGCATTAGTAGCTGGGCGGACTCCCACATAAAAGTGATGGGGTTGATCATTGGAAATTTGGAAGTAAGGTAAAGCTGGTGCCACTCAGGCCAAACTGGTCCACACTGCCGAAGCTTATCCTGGTTTCTGTAGCATGAACCCGACTAGTAGGAGTATTGCTACTTCCCCTCGATGGGATGCTAGTCCAATGCCAGGTTATCCCCCCCCCCCCCCCCCACCCTAGCATTTTGTCACCGGTACCCATTTATACTCCTGGGTGGAGAGAGGCACTGTGAGAGTTAAGTGTCGTGCCCAAGAACACAAGAACAATGGCAATGCAGTGCTCAAACCCCGACCGCTCAATCGGAAATCCAATGTACTAACCATTTAGGTCAACGCATCTCTCCTAAAAGTACCTGGAATCTAATTTTGTGGGTGTAGCTCGAAGTCAGCTTTACCCCTTAGAGATACCGATAGGCCATTTTCGAGTTGCCTTTTGCGTGCTGAGACTCAAGACTAGTGCATAGTTTAATTTACAAGTTTGAGACTTGTTATCAAAATTTGCACGTTAGTCGACAGTCAAGTCCAGAGTCCAAGTCCAGAGTCCAGTCCAGAATTCCATTCTATTTACCAGCTGGCCCCGAGGGAGCCCTGGGGACGAGAAAGAGTTCATCGACTATCATGTCAAAGTTATTTCTAGACTTGATTTCCGCCGCTCTCTTTTTCCCGAGCAGTTCTCATTTTCCCGAACAGCGGCTGGTAATCGAGCCTAAGTTATTTCTGATTGTTTTGGATCGTTTTATATTGGGTAACGCAATATATATTGCGTGACACAATATATTCGTATGGGTAGTTTTTGTCATGGATCACTCGATCACTCGACTTTTTTTTCGTCGAAGATGTTATATTTTAAACAAACGCATGGAAAATTGAAGTACGAGATTTTGCTTATAACAACGCTTCAAACACTACTACAACGGCGCAAGATATATTTTTTTCTTTTGTGTCGCGGTCTCCATTATGGTACACTACAAGCTACTTGTGCAAAAGACGCATGCATGTAGCGCCCAAATTCGGAATATAATCACCGGAAGCTCTATTTATTGACCTGATTTCCTACAAGTCGCTGGCGTGATTTGCCCCAAATCAGGACATTTTAGGGAAAAGGACAATCTCTACAACTTATTGTTGAAATTTCAGAAACAAAATGTTATGACTAAAATTAACTAGGGGCCCCTGAGGCCATGTTGTGTTACGATAATCGATTTGATTTGATTCGATTCGATTAAATTTGATTCAAATTTCAATTTGCTAACATCAAAGTCCAACAATAGTCGAGTTATAACGCACGCATTGCGTTACACATCATAATATACATACATAAAACTTTATTTATACTCGAAACAGATGAGGCTTAATGGTGTAAAATTAAAGTGATCGAATAACGCGCTAAAGGTCGCAATCATGTTTATACAGACTTGCAACAGTGATTTTGCCTTCTGACATACTCGTCTTAGCCTCGAACGTGGGGGAGGAAAGATTGCGTGACGAGCCCAAAGAAAGTCTGCGCAGGAGGCTATATTCGTCTTTGCTTTCCGAATATTTAATTTTCGATGCGATTCCTGTAATAAACTCAATACGCTGATAAACAGATTTTTGAAGCTTGATAGGCACGGCTAATGATTCTCTGCTTTGTTTATAGCTGAGAAAACAAGCACTCATGCCTGTGGTTTTGGCGCATACATTTCATTCAAGTTACTCGCTTTTTCAATATATTTGCTCAGTTTTTAGTCGTAGAGATTGTCCTTTCCCTTAAAATGTCCGGATATGGGGCAACTTGTAGGAAATAAATAGAGCTTATTTAGTGATCACTTCATTCTCACAACATTTTCTCATGACTATGTATTGATACTGTGAGGAGAAATTCCATCCCGATCACTCTCAGGGCTTTCTGATGTTGTCTTGTTCTGGCTGTAGTCTTAAATCAACCACTGCTTTGGCACATAATATTTTAGGAATAAACTCCTGTAATAAACTCCTCTCAATACGCTGATAAACTTCAGGAAAGATTTCAGCTCGTACAGTCTAGGGAAATGATTACTGTATTGAACAGATTTTTGAAGCTTGAAAGGCACGGCTAATGCATTCTCTGCCCTTTGTTTTTTGGTAGAAAACAAGCACTCGTGACTGTGGTTTTGGCGCATAAATGTAATTTAAGTTACTCGTTTTTCAATACATTTTCCGTCATAGAGATTGTCCTTTTCCCTAAAATTTCCTGATTTGGGGCAAATCGCGTCAGTGACTTGTAGGAAATCAGGTCAATAATTAGAGCTTCTGGTGATTATATTCCGAATTTGGGCGCTACACGCATGCGTCTTTTGCACAAGTACCATAAGGGAAACCACGAGACAAAAGAAAAATATATATACCTTGCGCTGTTGGAGTAGTATTTGAAATGATGTTAGAAGCAAAATCTCGTAATTTAATTTTCCATATGTTTCTTTAAAATTTCCAAAAGTTAACATCTTAGGAGAGAGTGATCCCATGACAAAAGCTCCACATTAACTAATGTGTTGTGTATAGTAACACAACACAAAAACTGGCAAGAGTGAAATTTATGCGCCAACATGACACATCTGCTAGCCACATGAGTGTCTTGTCTACTCGCGGTTGTCTAAAAACACAATGAACATCGACGGTCGTCATCTCTGGAAAAAGGAAGGAAATTATTTAAGTTAAGATGATGGAAATTCAAACGTTAAACAATTTATTTTCAAACTCAATAGCGATTATGCATACATATCAACACTCTCAGTTTTCCTCCTCGCCATCGGCGCGCCTGAGTCTGTAATACTTTTTAGTTGCGTCATTAAAACACAATTATGTGTGAATAAAAAAGCTCTTGTGGGAGACGCGGTGGCCTAATGGTTAGCGCGTTGGTCTCCGGATCGAGCGGTCTGGGTTCGAGCCCTGGCCTGGGTCATTGTGTTGTTGTGTTTCTCGGGCAAGACACTTTACTCTCACAGTGCCTCTCTCCACCCAGGTGTATAAATGGGTACCGGCGACAAAATGCTGGGGAGTAACCTGCGATGGACTGGCATCTCATTCAGGGGGAATAGCAACAACCATCCATCGCTCGATGACATGAAGCGAGTGACTACGTCAAAACACATCGCTTAAAAAATATCCGATAATTTCAAGAGAAAATAAAGGACAGAGAGGGAAAGTAGGAGCGTTGGCTGGGATATGTGAATTGCACTAAAGTTATTTTAAGAATATAAACTGTAAAATGCTACACAAAGAAGGAATTTGAATCACAACTGCCTTTAGCTTCTCTAGCTTCTCTCATTTTACGAATTTTTTCGTTACAAAATTTCGTTTTCCGCGCCATGGCTGTATATGGTACACGTGTATCATATATAAATATATACATGTTTGTAAAAAATATATATTACTACGATCTGCATGAAAACAGGCCACACGCGGCATGCATTTGGAATAAAATTAATATTAATTGCACGTGCATCAAGAGAGAAACTGACCAGAAACAAGATAAACAAAATCCCTGTTCGGAGAAAGACAGTAGCGAGCGAAAACTTACCCATAATTCGGTGTTATTTTCTAACGCTTGCAACGATTTTTTAATGGAACTTTCGATTGGAGTATCAAGTGCAACCATCACGCTAACACCTAACAATTTTTAAAAAAAATATGTAAGAGCATTTTAGCAATATCCCGCTAAATGTAAATTACGCGCTTCGATCGTGTTCTGAGGTGCCTAAGCGCAGTTCTTCAAAATTGAATATTTTGAAATCGTAACCATCCGAGGTGATCCATTTACGTTACAAAGTCTCTAATATCATTAAAAGTCCTTCAACAGAGGGGAGGTACATATAGCTTTAATTTAATGAAAGATTTTGGAGTAAATTCTGGGACATACACAAACACGACCGCAAAAAGTTCAGTGCAGTTTTAATCAAAAACGGCCTTACAGAATTTCTTGAAATTTCGTCTACAGGTGGTCAAACTAGCATACTTTAAAATATGAAAAAATGAATGCAATGTTTTCGACTAGATTTCGAGAAAATCAGCCTTGTTTAAAACCAATAGGATGCCGAAATCGTTGCTATGGTAACCTCTGTTGCTTGGAAACCAGTGTAAAATAAATCTATCATCATTTGTCATCATCATGGTGTAGTATGACAAAAATCGAAGATTGCCTTCTGATCGAATTTTTGTTTTCAAAACTCTCACCCCAGCGCTAAAAAAACTACATCGAGCCACCTTAATTAACGTAACTGACCGATTCTAATGACAAAATAGAACGTACTATTGATTGTAAGCAACTTAAGCAGTTAATTGCAAAGAAAGTTCAGAAATGTCACGTGTCAACAGAATCGAAGCCACAAATGCCGAAATATATATGGGCCGGTTCAGACGTGCATGCAGCACAAGCGATGTTCACACGTTAACGCAAACGCAAGCACAATAGAGCGGTTTTCAGTTGAGTGCCGTAAAATCTAAAACCAAAGCAATTACAATGGCCAATCACAACCAACATAAACAACAAAATGAACCAATCAGAATTCGAGGCAAATACACGTAACCGGCGCCAAGCGCGGGAAAACGCGCGTGACCAAGTCGTGGTTTTGCATCTGATTGGTTGAGAAGGTAGCACGAGTTTTTGAAACCAATCATTGAGCGTAGTGGACTAAAGCAAAACCAAAGCAATTCCGGATTACTTTCGACACTCAATTGAAAACCGCTCTAAGATATGCAGGTGCAATAGATTGGTGGAATTAAGTGTGAACTACCGTAACGCAAGTGCTGGCACAGGCGAAAGAGAATCAGGGAAAACTTTTACAATCCTTGTGCTGCGGCGTTTGCGGTTACTGTAGTTTACACTAAATTATGCTTGCGTTTGTGCTTGCGTTTGCGTCGCACATGTAAATCAACCTATGTGTTCTGCAATGTGACGACTCAACAAAGGTCACAAAAGAGTAACTTTCAAAAATAGTGATAAAAACGCAATAAAAAGAGAAGTCATATTTTACTGACCTCCAGCTGCTTGAGGACCGCCAGCTGAGGAGCTGAGCAGTTGATGTATGTCTCCCAGCTTATCTTTGATGTCTTTGGCTTCCTCTCGAACTACTGTCTCCAAATACTGGGCTTTCTCTTCTATTACCTGTGTCGTTCCTTGTATCCCTCGCCGAACACCTTCTTGGACGTCTTTAATTGAGGATTTCAGTTCCTCTATCGATTCCTTTATTTCCATATCGTTTCTATACCACGTGAGCAGTTCCTGTATATTTCTTTCATCTTCTGCTGTGAGGGGATCCTTTAGAAAGTTATCAATGGCCTCCTGCCATTCTTGTTTCTTTGTTAGGCTGATTTGCCCTGCAATTCGCACAAGAGCTCCACTCATTTCTTGCCAAAGATGTGGGAAGTCATCATCTGTTATCTCCATGTTTTGATTCACGTGACCGTACACTGAGTTGCGGTAATATTTAATTCTCGCTAAATCTGCAGCTAAACTGTGGTCTGTACTTGTTGGTAGAGCATCCCAGCCCGTGGAGGGAGGGATGAGGCCGCATATTGTTCTCAGCAACCTGAAGAGCAGAGTGACGTCAAAATCTGTTGACCGGCCATACACCGCTGGGGAAGGATAAAGACAGTCCCACTGTGGCTTGGTGAGCTTTGCTGCTTTAAGCTGATTCTTTGTACCTGGATTGTTCAATATTCTGGGAAGATCACTTGGTCGACATCCGATGTCAAAAATCTCCCTTAGTAGTGTGGTGCCTCCACTTATTAAGAGTCGTGACAGACGTTGAAAGTTTGTTTTTCCAGCTGTTGAACGAAGTACTTCATCTGGATCCAGAGCGGCGGCCATTTCACAAGGCCCTTGTCCTGGTGTCAACTCTGAACCGAATCGCGCGCTGCTAGTACTTGTCATATATGGTGGACTATGAGCTGAAAGAAATAATATAATTATAATATAATTATATATTATATAACACGGCAGAGTACAGATATGTCAGATATTGCCTTCGGGAGTTGGTTAAATTAATTGTAAGTAAATCCTCTTTTTCCTCCTCGCCATCGGCGCGGCTGAGTCAGTAATACTTTTTAGTTGCGTCATTAAAACTCAATTATGTGTGAATAAAAAAGCTCTTGTGGGAGACGCGGTGGCCTAATGGTTAGCGCGTTGGACTCCGGATCGAGCGGTCTGGGTTCAAGCTCTGGCCTGGGTCATTGTGTTGTTGTGTTCTCGGGCAAGACACTTGACTCTCACAGTGCCTCTCTCCACCCAGGTGTATAAATGGGTACCGGCGACAAAATGCTGGCGAGTAACCTGTGATGGACTAGCATCCCATGCAGGGGGAGTAGCAACACCCATCCATCGCTTGTCGACAAAAAGCGAGTGACTACGTCATCGCTTAAAAATACCCGGTATTAATTTCAAGAGAAAATAAAGAACACGTAGAGAGGGAAACTAGGGACGTTGGCTGGGATATGTGAATTCCACTAAAGTTATTTTAAGAATATAAACTGTAAACTGCTATACAAAGAAGAAATTTAAAATGAAAATACTTCGAATTGAAAACACAAGGATTTTTTGATGAGATTTGACTAATAATGATGCACGGAGAAGGCTTAGCCTGCGTAGCAAGCGTTCCTGTACGAACGAAAGAGCTTTTTCCGCGATCGAAGAGCTTTTTCTGCATTTTGGCCGTGCGAAAATTGGGGCGAGAGCATTTGTTTTTCTAACAATTCGGACTCCGATTAAATCGGATTCCGAATTAATTAGAAAAACAAATGCTCTCGCCCCCAATTTTCGCGCGGCCAAAATGCAGAAAAAGCTCTTCGATCGCGGAAAAAAGCTCTTCGTTCGTACAGGAACGCTTGCTACGCAGGCTAGAGAAGGCTCGGAAAGACAAAAGCGAGCGGTCGGTTTATTGATTGCCGTGGAATATCACTCCAGAGAGAATCACTCTGATCACTGTAGAAGAGAAAGAAAGTAGACTTAGAATTGAAAAGTGAGGCAATAAATATTTTTTGAAATGGTCACAGCCTCCTCGTCAAAATAAGTTGTTATTTCGGATGAATGGCATAATTCTGAAATTTATAAATGCTATTGAGTGCCGTAACACCAAATCCAAAGCAATTGCATTGGCCAATCACAACAAACATAAACTGACGAACCAATGAAAACTCGAAGCAAAAATACACGTACCCGGCGCCAAGCGCGAGGAAAACGCGCGTGACCAAGTCGCGGTGGTTTTGGTTTTTGCATCTGATTGGTTTGAGTAGGTTGCGCGAGGTTTGAAACTAATCATTGAGTGTAGTAAAGCAATCCAAAGCAATTCCGGATTACTTTCAACGGGCTTCAACACTAAATTGAAAACCGCTCTAAGATACACAGGTGCAATAGATTGGTGGAATCAGTATAAGTGTGAACTACTGTAACGCAAGCGCTAGTATAAGCGAAAGATAATCAGGGGAAACTTTTACAATCCTTCTGTGCTGCGGCGTTTGCGGTTACTGTAGTTTACACGAAATTATGCTTGTGTTTGTGCTTGTGTTTGTGCTTGCGTTTGTGTCGCCCCAGCCTATACGTGTTCTGCAATGTGACGATCTCAACAAAGGTCACAAAGGAGTAAACTTTCAAAAATAGTGATAAAAACGCAATAAAAAGAGAAGTAATATTTTACAGACCTCCAGCTGCTTGAAGTAGTTGTGCTGATGTTTCTGGTATTGCGAGCGACTCTTGAGCCCCTTTCTCTGTTTAACAATAAGCTTTCCATCATCTCTGAGGTTTTCAACTGTGGGCTATATTCTGTGTTACACTCTCTTGAAATGTGTGGTGAAGGATGAACTGAAATAAAAACTAATTTTTCCAATGTATGCTATGCTGCTAGACCTGAAGTCTTATTTTGTGGAATAATATAAATTAAATAGAAAATATAGAGCAGGCTTCCGAGGGCGAAAAACTCAATGCGTCGTTAGTACATAGATACCTCGTCGTATTTATGGTGTGAATAAACGCTGACTTGTGGCGGCTTCTTAACATTGTTTCGTTCCTCGAGCAAGGAGACCATTGAGCCACATATTTACTGAAGATAAACGGACATGAATTTGGTCAAAAGGCCAGGTTTTCACTAGCTACAAAAGTATAACCAAAAGCGAATAACATAAGAATTAAGCTAGTGACGAGAGCAACGACATTAACATGAGAATAAGCACAAGCTACAATTAGAAGAAAAGATGACGAACACACTCGTTTTTCTTATGTTGCCCTCACTGTGGCCTTTATGGCGACGCGGGTGACTTCCTCCTGTCTTGTTGCAGGACAAAAATAAGAAGACATGAAGTGTTGTTCTTAACCCTGTGATTATTCTTCCAATAATTATACTTATGCTGCTGCTGTCCTCACTATCTTGTTTGCTTACGTCCCATAGTGACTGAAAAACTAGCCTTTTTAGGACCGGGGTCTTTTTTTTCCCACCTGACCTGTGCTTCGTGCGTTTCTACTTCCCATCGCTTTAATAGAAAGGTTTTTCTGTTGCAACAAGCTGTTCAACTCACCTGACATACTCGTATGAAATGCTTGTCGGACAAGCCTCCATACTCCTCCCTCCAGAATGGTTGTTGTGAGTTTCGCCTACTGTTGAGGCCAAGCTCCTTCAGCATGTTCCTCTGTCACAAAGGAAATTTTTGCGCCATTTCATTCAAGAGACCTGTTTACAATAGTACTTCCCACAGTCCTTCAAAGTATCCTCCAGTGAGCTACATTCCACTGTGATTATTAAAAACTTCCTGGTTTAACATCAACAATCAACACTTCTCGATTATACTTGCATATACTTTAGGTAACCATTTGCGCTCCTCTGGATTAGACATGGAGCCAAATATCTTGAAGAAGCTCTAAAGCAATATGGCTTAAAACACTCGTTTGTACAGAGGGAGAGGTCATAATTTCCATTGCTTGCTACCTCCCAAAGCTCCTGTCGCTTCAGCTTGTGGCATCGAAAACCGCCGACAATAGGTACTACTGCCCGTCTCCTGACGACCTGCTTGGGAGATCCCCCCCCCTGTGACGCTACAAACCATCTCTGAAGCTCCAACTACGTGGGCGAGGTTTTCTGAAGTGACGTCTGAACAATCAATCCGCACACAAATAAGTTGAACTGTTAGGGGGGAAATACATAGGTTTTCCGCGTCTGTAATTAACGTAACTGAATGCTGAATTCTAATGAACACAAAAGAATACTATTTGAGAAAGTGATCTTCTTGGGTCGTTAATAAAGCAAACTTCTTTTTTTTAAAAATTTAAAAAGCAGTAGTAGTTAATTGCAAAGAAAAGTTCCTAATAATAAAAAAAATTGTTTTCACGCGTCAACCCAGGATGTCGAAAAGCTAGCTATGGATATGAAGAAGCTATATGTTATAGCTATGGAATGCCAAAACTATGGCTGTGCTAGTGGTTTTAGTTTGGACACTGTTTTTGTTTGCTCGGTTCTTGGTTTAGACATTCTAGTGCTGGTTTTCCTGGTTTTCTTTTGGCCTGGTTTTTTTAGGACATCGCGCGCAAATGCTAGCCATGAAAGAGATGTTCACACATACATCACCAACTTACGCTTACGACAAACACACCAAGCGCAATCAGACAGCCTATAAATTACGTGTAAACTAACTTAGTGACAAGCACAAGCACAAGCACAAGCGCAAGAGAATAGAACACATCTTCCAAATTACCTTGCGCACCTTGCTTGACTGTTTGCGGTTTGGTCTTTTTACGGTCTAGTTTCACACGAAAATAATAATGCTTTTAATTGCGCTTGCGTGTGTGCTGCGTTTGTACTTTGTGTTTGCGTCGCACATGTTAACGAGCCTATACTGTGTTCTGTAATGTGACGACTCAGCGAATGCTTTTTACAAAGGATTAACTTTCGAATCTAGTGGATAAAAAAAACTCATAAAAATAAAATTCATGTTTTCACTTGACCTCCAGCTGCTTGTGACCCGCCAGCTGAGGAGCTCAGCCTGGTTTATGGATTGACCTGCATCTCTCTCAGCTGATCTTTGATGTCTTCGGGCGTCCTCCGTACTAGGACATTTGAACATCTTGAGCTTGTGGATTTCAGTTCCCCTCCAA